>JABUQX010101622.1:0-7500 GCA_015478945.1 Trachelipus rathkii
TATATATATGAGTATATATATATATATATATATATACTCGATATATATATGAGCATATATATATATATATCAGGGGCGGCTCGTCGTACAATTTATAGGTGCCCCACCAGTAATTCTTTAAAACAAATAAATTTCTTAATTAAAAATAAATTATTTGAGTAATTTTCATTTTTAATTTCGATTCTTCTAACAAAATTATTTGTTGCATATTCAAAATTAATTTCCTCGAAAATTACACTTTCGATTTTTTACGAGCTTCGGCAGCTTCTGGGCCAGCGAAATTGGGCCCTGAGAATATATAAATAAGCGTATACAACAAATGTACGCACGCACGTCTTTTGTGACGTAGACTCTCATTCATTCAGTTTATTGAAAGCTAGGGCCAGGGTGAACGGGCCCACTTGGATATTAATTGCATTATTGCATATATTTCTTTAAAACAATGGATTTTGAAAATTGAAATATATATATATATATATATATATATATATATATATATATATATATATATATATATATATATATATATATATATATATATATATATGTTACATATATATATATGTTATATATACTATATATACATATTATTGTTATATTATATATATAAAGAAGAGTTATATATATATTATATTTATATATATATATATATATATATATATATATATATATATATATATATATATATATATATATATATATATATATATATATATATAAATATATATATAATTTATATATATAAAAAAGATATATATATAAATATATATATATATATATATATATATATATATATATATATATATATATATATATATATATATATAATTTTTTTTTTAAACTTAAACTTAAAAAAAACGCGTGTGTGCGTACATTTGTTAATAATAAAGTCTGGGCCCATATTTCGCTGGCCCCGAAGCTTTTTCTCAAATTATATGTTTTAGTTTTATCTGGTTGTCGTTCGTTGCAAGTCTGTAAATAATTCTTTTTGATTGTTTGTGAATCTAGTCTGCGAAAATGTTTATACTGATAACTGATTACTGAGTTTAGTGATATTTAGTGTTGAAATGCCTGTTAAAAAAGGTATTTTTCGTTGAAATTTAATGAAAGGATTGAAAGCCTATTTTTATGGTAATTCATTGGATTCATTGTCGTTTTAATTACAGTGTTATCCCCCAATCCTATCAAAGTAACAATATGATATTTTGTGATTATTGATTATCAATTAAAAAAATTGATTATTAATTAAAAAAATTACTTAAAGTAACTACGCAAAGCGAGGTCGGATTTGAAAAATTTCTTCACAGGGAGAATCTATGAAGCCTAAATAGTCGTTTAAGGTGCGTAATGATTTTTTTTTTTTTTTTTTTTTTTTTAAGGGAACGGATGGTCCGATTTTGAAAATTTTTTCACAGGAGGCATCTATGAGGACTAAATAAATGTTTAATGTTCCAAAAAATGAATAGAGTAGATAATATTTTAATAAAGGCATTTTCCACCTTAAAACATGAAGAAAAATTAGAAGTTAAAAGACTTGGACCGTATCAGCCTAGAGATGTTCACATTAATCAGAAAGATGGAAAGAAGAATAGAACATTTTGTAAATCTTGGTTTGAGAAAAAGAAATGGCTTACTGTAAGTGATAACAAAAATGCTTTATTTTGCTTCTACTGTCTGCTATTTGGAGGTGAAAATGTATGGGCACGAACAGGTTGCAATGATTTAAAACATCTCTCAGAGAAAATTCACAAGCATGAAAGAAGCCGAACTCACTTGAATAATTGTATTCAGTATTCCCAACTTGGGAAAGTAAATATTTTATCATCAATTGATAGTGGCCATCGAATCAGTATTTTAAAGCATAATGAGATAGTAGACAAAAATAGACATAATTTATCTAGAATTATAGATTGTATAAAATTTTGCGGAATTCACGAATTACCTTTGAGAGGTCACGATGAAACATCACAATCTAATAACCTGGGAGTATTGTTAGACATGGTTTATTACATATCTAAGTTTGATAGTGTCTTAGAAGATCACTTGACAAATTCTAATGTGGCAAAAAATACCTCAAAAACTATTCAAAATGACCTTTTAGACTGTATGTATCATGTTTATATCGACGAAATAAAATCAGAAATTAATGATGTCAGTTTTGTATCCATACAAGCAGATGAAACGACCGATATCACTTGCCTTTCACAGTTTGTGATTATTTTGCGCTATTCTAGAAATTCTCAACCTGTCGAAAGATTTTTAAGTTTTGTTAATATTCATAATAGAACAGCTACCGGACTAACAAGTGTTCTGAAAGAAGAATTAAAATCTTTTAACTTAACCAACAAGTTAATTGCACAAGCCTATATGACGGAGCAGCTGTTATGAGCGGGTCCCACAACGGTGTACAAGTGCAGATGAAAGAGTACTACCCTTACGCCCATTATGTTCATTGTTACGCACACAAATTAAATTTAATTTTGAAAAAGGTTTGCTCATCAAATAAAAGGATAAAAATATTTTTTGCTAATCTGAGTGGATTTGGTGCGTTTTTCACGAATTCACCTAAACGTAACGATATGCTTCAAAAAGTTTGTAATGTTCACATTCCAAAGATTTGTCAAACCAGATGGAATTTTCATTCTAAAATCGTAAATTGCATAAAAGAAAACAAGAAACAACTGTTGGAATGTTTTAAAAGGATTCAGAATGAAGACTGTTGGGACGATAAAAGCATTCGTGAATCAGTAGGCTTTGAAAGATTATTGGAAGACTACGAGTTTAATTTCTTTCTGTCTTTTTTTTATGAAACGTTGAAACATACAGATATTTTATACAACGTTTTACAGTCCAATAAATCAAATAATATTACAGTTGAAGATGCTTTGAAACATTTTGAATCTTCAATTACTACAATACGGCACAATATAGCAAAATTTCTTATTTCAGGGGATGATAGTGAAGTTTTAGAAGTTCCATTAAAAAGACTTAAAAAATGCAGTGTAGTTACTGATACCTTAAAAACGGATGCGACAAAGGCTTGTAACCAAATAATTACAGAAATAAATGAAAGATTTAAAAATTTTGAGTTGTTTCGCTCATATATTGTTGTCGACCCGAAGCAATTTAATTCTCATAAGCAGTGTTTTCCATCTGATCACATTCAAACTATTGCAAATAATTATCCTATGCTACATAAAGAGAGACTAATTTCCGAGTTAGCTGTTATGTATGATAATGAAACCTTTAGTTCCATCACAAATGTTAATGGCTTGTATAAATTTTTGGACGATAATGGTTTATGCGATGTTTTTCAGAGGCCGCAAAATTAATAGAAATCGTTTTAGTGACGCCCGTGTCGACTGCCGATTCTGAACGTAGTTTCAGTACTTTAAAGCGCATTAAAACCCTTCTTAGAAACACAACATCACAAGATAGATTAAACGCACTTGCAGTGCTATCAATACAAAAAGACTTTATAGAGGAGATTCCTCAATTCAACACAAAAGTGATTGAAAAATTTGCCCAAATAAAGAACAGAAGGGCAAACTATTTATACAAATAAACCAATTTTAAAGGTAAGTTTTTTTAAAATGCGTTTTAAATTACAAGTAATATTTTTTTATTTAATTAAGAAGTAGATCTAGCCTATATATATACGATATATATATATATATATATATATATATATATATATATATTTATATATATATTATTATTATTATTGTTATATATATATATATATATATATATATATATATATAGATTATATATATATAAAAATATATATATATATTATTATATATATATATATATATATATATATATATATATATATATATATATATATATATATATATATATATATATATATATATATATATTATATATATATATATATATATATATATATATATATATATATATATATATATATATATATATATATATATATATTATTATATTATATATATATATATATATATATATATATATATATATATATATATATATATATATATATATATATATATAAGATATATATATATATATATATATATATATATATATTCATGCACGAGCCGTTACTGATATATATATATATATATATATATATATATATATATATATATATATATATATATATATATAGTATATATATATATATATATATATATATATATATATATATATATAGGACAAAGTTACTTAACGCCCACACGGAACGGGAGCTCGGATCAAAAATCATATATATATATATATATATATATATATATATATATATATATATATATATATATATATATATATATATATATATATATATATATATATATATATATATATATATATATATATATATATATATATATATATATATATATATATATATATATATATATATATATATATATATATATATATATATTAGGATGAAAAGAAAAATCAAAATTAGAAGAGGCCATCGAATATTCGGTATTCGGCTTTTTGCCGAACTATTCGGGCCGAATATTGAGCTTTATAAACAATAAATTACGTCAACATAAGGGAAAGTTATTTCAATTTAAAATTGAAATTTTAGAAACTTATTTTCCAAAAAAAAATAAAAATTTTGTAGCCAATATGGCGAAAATCTTTGTCATTTGTCAGATCCTATAAGGGCCTTTGACATTTTTCAATATTCTAAAAAATAGAATTCATTTAGTGATACGGGATAATGGACCAAACATGGTAGCTGGTATAAGGGAGAGTGGCTTGCTATCAATTTCATGTTTTATTCACATGTTGCAACTATGCATTCACGATTCAATATTATGTCAGAAGTCTGTTAAAGATATTTTATTTACTTGCAGAAGCATATCCTTTCATTTTCACCATTCAGCAACGGCAGCTGCAAAGCTTAAAACTTTACAGATGTTGAATGTCAAACAGCATAAATTAATTTAAGACGTTTCACACGCTGGAATAGCACCCTAGGGATATGCTTAAAAGATTGTTTGAACAAAAAGTTCCCTTATCCATATACGCTGCTGAATGCAATCAGAAAATGTTGACTGATTTTCAGTGGCAAAATTATTTCATTTACTTGAGCCATTTGACAACATCACTAAAACAAGCATTAAACGTGAAGTAACAGTCGCCCAAGTGATCCCTTCCATTTTAGCAATAAATCTATTTTTAAATAAGGCAATTAAAAGCAAAAGCTTCAGTGGAATAATTACACTCGTTGAAGAGCTTAAGAAATCAGTAGAAAAAGACTTTCTAAGTTTCTATGTGATAAATCTTTGTGTGTAGCTACTTTCTTAGATCTGCGATTCAAGCTAATTTTTCAACATGAATCAGATGAATCAGTAAAAAATATGGTCGTTGAGGCATGGAAAGAAATGCATGAAAATTTAGCTCCTGACTCTTCTGCTGACGATGATTCACGTAGTGGGGAAAGTGAAGCTGAAGGTTCCATTTTCACTTCTTTAATGGATTGTTTTAAAGAAATTGTGGCATCAAAATCGTCATACAGAAAAGAAAGTGAGAGTGAAAAAAGAAAGTCCCATTCTTCTGATGATGTGATTATTGTACATAAAAGTAAAAGGCTACATACGGAATTACATCAAGAAATAAACAAATATATAAGTTTGCCTACTTTGACCAGTGAAGACAATGATATTCCCTTCAATTGGTGGAAAAACACTGGAAATAGTTTTATGAATTTGAAAAACTAGCAATAAAATACCTTTCAGCTCCACCGTCATCAGTCGAAAGTGAAAGAATATTTATAGAACAGGAGGAAATATTTATGAAGCCACAAGAAATAGGTTATTCCCTGAAAATGGAGAACTGCTAATGTTCTGTCATTTTAACCTTAGAGCTTATTCAAATGAAGTTTAGTTTAATATCTTTAACTACGAAACTTTTCAATTTTCATTTAATTATTTTTAATATGTGAATGGTTTGCTATAGGTAAGAAATAGTTATTTACTTTTTGTTTTATTACTTTGTATATAACACTGGTAAACATGAAATTTCTTGGACGGGGTTTCGCAATTGATTATTGATGTGCTGATTCCAAAAATGTAATCGGTTTTTGCATATCACATCGCATTTGTGAGATATTGTGTGTAACACAGATTTGTAAAATTTTATGATTTTTACCTTTTTCAAGAGGGTATATATATATATATATATATATATATAGTATATATATATATATATATATATATATATATATATATATATATATATATATATATATATATATATATATATATATATATATATATATATATATATATATATATATATATTGGATATATGAAGGAGAGAAACAAATCGCAATGATATGATACATGTCTTTGATAGATATATGTTAAACATATAATACAACTATGAATAAAGAGTAATATGGGACAACAATGAATGTAATAGAAGGAATGGGTTTAGTTAATGTAAACATACCTACGATGGTAGTAACTTTCTCTTCGTAGACGATCTACTGTGCATAGCATCTGGAATATCCCTCATCAAGCTCCAACAATAGTCGGCCATCATATTGATATCCCACTTGTCCTGGTAACGTCCTTCCATGAACTTTAGATCTTGATGGAAGCGTTCACCCTGCTCATCACTAACATCGCCTAGGTTATCCGAAATTTTCTTAGGTGAGAATGTAAGTAGTGCAACTTTATCTCATTCTACATCCATGAGAATGAAAACTGTCTAGCAGTTCCTGTACAATGTTAGTGGTTCTCGGCTTTCCTGTTCCCCAGAAAATTCTGTGCTACATCTGAAAAAGCATTCCACGCTCTTGCCTCTAACACAGTCATTGTTGTAGCAAAGGCAGCATCACGGAGGAGTGTCCGTATTTGTGGGCCATCAAATATCCCAGTTTTTTTCTTCTCGTCACTCAGACCAGGAAACGTTGAGCATATATAGCGGAAGCATTCACCACCATCATGGTCCAGGGCTTTCACAAATTGTTTCATCAAACCAAGTTTTATGTGTAGTGGAGGTAAGATGATGTTTTCTCTCTGTACAAGTGGTTCACGTACGATGTTCCTGTCACCTGGCGTCAAGGTTTCCATCGGTGGCCATTCTCTTTTGGTCCAGTGATCCTTTGCCGCCCGGCTGTCCCAATAGCACAGGAAGCAGGGATATTTGGTGAAACCTGCTTGCTGACCGAGCAAAATGTTTACCATTTTGAGGTTGACGCATATTTACCATCCATGTACCTGATATTGTAGCCTCTCCAAACTGTCTTGATTTTTGCATACTCCTCTCTCATCCGTACTGAGTACCCTACTGGAACCGAAGCATACCTGTTGCCGTTGTGTAACAACACACACTTTAAACTGCTCTTGGAAGTGTCAATAAACAGTCGCCACTCACCTGCATCGTATGCTGGGAGTCCCATAGCGAGTAGTAGGCCTGCAACTTCACTGCAATACACAAGGTTACCATCTGACTGGAAGAGCCTCCGCAGCTCTGCTTCTCTGTTACGATAAA
>JABUQX010101622.1:10000-20000 GCA_015478945.1 Trachelipus rathkii
TCTGTGACCTCTCCCTTTTATGCATGAAGAAATTTTTCAAATAAAGGACCTAAATTTCAAGCAACTTCGTCTCTACATATGTCAAGCAATGTTTCTCTCGTAACTACAACTTTGAAAACTACGTGCGCATTGGTCAAATCATGGATACGTTAGAAACGTCTTATACTGGACCTTTCCTTGGATTTAATGGTTCGATCAATGTGGCCTATTTAACTTGTGAATAATTCAATTGTTTCATATCAATAATTATTATGTATTAACATTTTTGTATTTTTATGCATTTAAATGTTTGTATGTTTGTTTATATCTAACGGATATAACCAAATATGCTTGTGTTTGAATGCACCTTTTATTTTCTGTATATATAACATTATTGTATTTTTATGTATTCAAATATTTGTATATATGTTTAGATCTTCGGATGTAACCAGTTATGCTCGTATTTGAATATTCTTCAAATTTCATGTATACTATTTTTGCCTTCAAATGTTTATATGTCTACTTATGTCTTCGGACATAATTAAATATGTTTGCATTTGAAAGTACTTTAATTTTATGTATTTTAGTTATTATTTATTGTATAATTATTATAACATACTTTCTCACTCCGTGTTTAGCGCAGGAAGTAATGTAGCACTCCATTATAACTTTGTAAAAAATTTTAATTTATGTTCGTACTTATGCTAAGATTTGCGCGAGCAAAATTTTGTAGCATAAGTCGAAATGAACAATATATAAAATCCTTCCGTTTGAGATACTCTCTTCAAATAATCAGATCAAATTATTAAAAATCAAAAGAAAATCTCACTCAAGATACTCTCTCTAGAAATCCTCCCGGCAAGAGCGATAAACTTCAAGGAAAAGGCTGCGACTTGAATTTCGATCACAAATTTTCGCCGCTAAACGAAGAATCTGAGGCAAGTTCGAAAAACGCACTGGAAAAGGCTGCGACTTGCAATTCGCCTACAAAGAGTATCTCAACAGAAGGAACTTTTTTACTTTTATATTTTCATTGCGTATTTTACTTATGAATTAAAACATCATTTCAAATATGGATTTTTAAATTACTATCCTCTTATATAGGGTGCTTGCTCTTAAAAGAAACCACCAATCTAGCAAGTCCTACCCTATAAATCTGACAGTTTTTAGTTTGTGTCACAATTTACTTTCATTGTATATACGGAGCCTTTAGATATATATATATATATATATATATATATATATATATATATATATATATATATATATATATATATATATATATATATATATATATATATATATATATATATATATATATATATATATATATATCTATATATATATATATATATATATATATATATATATATATATATATATATATATATATATATATATATATATATATATATATATCTTTATATATATATATATATATATATATATATATATATATATATATATATATATATATATATATATATATATATATATATATATATATATATATATATATATATATATATATATATATTATATATATATATATATATATATATATATATATATATATATATATATATATATATATATATATATATATATATATATATATATATATATATATATATATAAATTAATAAAAAAAGAGATTAATTAAAATTGCAAGAGAAAACGGTTTCCTTAAAGAAAATTTTTAATAAATATCCGATATATGGCAACAACCCTAAACGAAGAGCAGGCTCAAGCCTGTCCTAATATCATTGCAAATATAGGAGATAATTTATTTCAGCTACGCGTACCTTAGGTAGGCAAGTTATGCAGTAGATAGGCAGGCAAAGCATAAATAGCTCATTTTTTGTTTATATTTCTTTACGATTTTGTAGTTTAATTTTCTTATGGTTTCTTATTATATTAACATTTTTTTATATTCGTTGATGTTTTTTCTTTTAAATTATTAATTTGTTCTTAAAAATAAGAAAGGCACTGCCTACCCAGCCTATCCCTTAACTACGCCACTGATATATATAAAGAAAAAAAAAAAAATATATATATATATATATATATATATATATATATATATATATATATATATATATATATATATATATATATATATATATATCAGAAAATATATATATATATATATATATATATATATATATATATATATATATATATATATATATTTATATATATATATATATATATATATATAGTTATATATATATATATATATATATATATATATATATATATATATATATATATATATATATATATATATATATATATATATATATATATTATGCTTCCTTGTGAAATTGCATTAAAAAATCTGACCCCCAGATTTCATCCCACCGGCGTCCATGTATATATATATATATATATTATATATTGAACAAAACTGAGTTATATATAGCATATATATATATATATATATATATATATATATATACCTACCTATATACATATATATATATATATATATATATATATATATATTGAACAAAACTTTGTAAAATCACGAAGAGAGTAAAAACTATCCCATCTACTTACTTTGTTTTTCAATCTTTTCAAAAACAATAAAATTAACATCTTTTATTAGAAGAAAGAAAAAAAATTCATTCAGTTTCTTATTAGACTTTTTTTTTTAAATGTTCTTGACGTTTTGCATCTTTGTCCAGTTATTAGTGTGGTAGATTGGTGTGGAAAAATTATAATTATTATTATTATTAATATTATTATTATTATTATTATTATTATTATTATTATTATTATTATTATTATTATTATTATTATTATTATTATTATTATTATTATTATTATTATTATTATTATTATTATTATTATTAATATTATTATTATTATTATTATTATTATTATTATTATTATTATTATTATTATTTATTATTTTTATTCTTATTATTATTATTATTATTATTATTATTATTATTATTATTATTATTATTATTATTATTATTATTATTATTATTTTTATTATTATTATTATTATTATTATTATTATTATTATTATTATTATTATTATTATTATTATTATTATTATTATTATTATTATTATTATTATTATTATTATTGTTACAGTTCTATAAAAATCTATACAGAAATATTTTTTATTACAGAAAGATTTGAATATATAGTATATATATATATATATATATATAAATATATATAGAGAATAGTTATATATATATATATATATATATATATATATATATATATATATATATATATATATATATATATATATATTCCACCTTCTCACTCCTTACCCACCCCATCATGGAGGGGCCATACCTCACGTCCAGGTACCCCGCCGACGTCACCGGTCTACCCAGAGATCCTCCAGGGATGAAATGTTCCATGTTGTTCTGTGTTGAGAGTTAGTTAAACAGGAGAGAAAGAAGTGGGATGTGTCTTCCGGAACCTGATTACAGTTTTGACTGATGTTTGTGGTGGTTCGGTTAAGGTTGAATCTGTGTTTGTAGTATTGTAATTTAGGGTGGTGGATGCATCTTAGCTTTGCCAAGGATGACTGACTGGTTCTTGGTAGTGAGTTGAATTCTGGTGCTTATTTCTGGTGGGTGTTTGTTTAAAATGTTGTTTAGTGTGTTGTTTGGTGGAGGTGGAATGTTGTTGTTAGAATTTGTTTGGTGTATGTTGTGTTGTTTGGTGGAGGTGGAATGTTGTTCAGAATTTGTTTGTAATATAGAGCTGGTGAAGAAGGAAGTTGTTTGAGTCTGTGGTGGGTGGGGTTAGAGAGTGCAATGTGGCATGGGTGTTGAGGTGTTTGGGTTTTGGGAAAGAACTGTTGCCTATCATATTCAGGTGTGTGTCTATTGGTAGAATTTTGGTTTCTTCTGTAGATGTTGTTGTGGTGTTGTTGATGTGCATCCTGTTATTCTTATTTGCTTTGTTTCTTTTGGCGTTTTTGCTATTTTTAGTCAGTAGTTGGAGAAGCGTAGTTTAGAGTCGGACGAATGTATTGTTTGTATATGGTGGTGGATGTTGGTTTATTGTTTGTGAAGTCTGTGCCAGCGATGGTTCTTAATATGTTCAGTTTCTTGTTTGCAGATGAAATTATGTTGTCTGTGTGTTTTGTGAAGGTGAGATACGTGTCAAGTGTTACTCCGAGGATTTTGGGAGTTTTGTTAAAGGGTATAGCAATGTTGTTTAGGTAGACTTGGGGGGTGGAGCCAAGTTGGCGGTCGGTGGTGATTAATGTAATTGAAGATTTGTTTGGTGAGGCAGACATTCTGTTTTCTGTTAGCCATGTTTGAAGTTGGTTGATGTATTGCTGTGTCAGGCCATGTTTAGGTTCTGTGTACAGTGCTATGGTGATGTCATCTGTATTGAGCATGATTGGTGTGATCTGGTTTAGGTTGTGGGAGACTGGGTCGTGTAAATAGGGCGTTGAATAGTGCTGGGGATAGCATACGCCTTGGGAGATCTGCTGTTGATGTTTACTGTTCTGGATTTTGTATTGTTTGTTTGTATTTGTGCTGTTCTTCCTGATAGGAAATTGGAAATCCATTTCTTTAGGTTAGTGGGAATGTTAGATTTTGTTATTTTGTAGATCAAGTTAACTTTAGTACTGTATCGAATTCTTTAGTTGATGTCAATTGTTATGATCATTGTTTTCATGAGTTGGTTTTGAGTTAAGACCGTTGATTGTGGGTTGTAGTTGAGTGGTTTTGTTTGATGATGTGTGGAGTTATTTTGTTTAGTATGGTTTTTTCTAGTAGTTTGCATAGTGTTGATAATAGAGAGATGGGGCGATATGATGAAGGGTCAGAGGGGTCTTTTCCTGGTTTTAGTTTGGGTATAATGATAGCTTTTTCCAGATAGGGGGAATGAAGTTTAGGCTGATGGAGCTATTATATATTTGTGCTAATTGAGTTAAAGCTGTGTTCCTTAGGTGTTTGAGGTGTTTGTTTGAGATGTTGTCCCAGCTTGGCCAGTTGCAGGTGAGTTTTTAAGTGTCTTTGTTATGTTTTCTAGGTCAGTTGTGGTTATTTCTATTGTTGGGTCGTGGTTGAGTTTTATTTTCTTGAGGGCTTTGATGATTTTCCTGTTTTGAGGGTGTGTGGGTTTTTGACTGCTTTGCGAAGTGAGTTGCGAGAATGTTTGCGTGTTGTTTGTTGGATTGGGGTTTTGTGTGTTTGGGTTTTTGATGGATTCGTAAACGTGTTTGCTGGTTGGTTGGGGTTTTCAGTGTATCTATTGTGTTGTACGTTCTGTTGCTATTCTGTGTATTGATGTTATTGGTGAGAAAGCCTTCGAACCTGTTTGAAGAATGCGTATGTTAAGTTTATGATCGGCTTTAGGCACCAACTGCGCTGTCGCTCTGAGTGATGTGGCCATTATTCTTCCTTATATATATATATACATATATATATATTATATATATATATGTATAGATATATATATATATATATATATATATATATATATATATATATATATATATATATATATATATATATGTGTATGTTGTGTGTGTTATTAGATATATATATATATATATATATATATATATTTATATATTTATATATTTATATATTTATATATATATATATATATATATATATATATATATATATATATATATATATATATATATATATATATATATATATATATATATATATATATATATATATATATATATATATATATATATATATATATATGCAGATGAAATTTTGTCTCTATCATGTTAATAGTATTGTAACTTGAAAGCAGAATTATTCTATTGGTCGAAACGGACAAACCTGTGCAACAGATTTCTGAACGAAAATCAAAGGAAAAGCATTGATAGTGAAGGGTATAATTATATATATATATATATATATATATATATAAAAGATATATCTTTATCTCTATATATATATATATATATATATATATATATATATATATATATATATATATTATATATAAATATATATATATATATATATATATATATATATATATATATATATATATATATATATATATATATATATATATATATATATAGCATATATATATATATATATATATATATATATAAGAATTCCTTACTCTCTCCTGCTGGGTTTCCAACCCTAGTTCTCGCTGTTGGTATAGAAAGTGTTTTACCACTCGACCACGATGAACTAAAAGTAATCTACCATTTAACTTTGAAAGAATACTTTCTTCCCAAAGTAAGGTATGTCAATACTTAGACGGTGACCTTTGGCAAACTCCCTCGCTCACACTCGGATCAAGGTCAAACAGGGCACCATTCAGAGAGATAATGTATCAATATTAATTTTACAACTGCTTACACACTCACAATTGGAAACATAAAGAATCCTTTACTCTCTCCTGCTGGGTTTCTAACCCGAGCCCTCGCTGTTGGTATAACAAGTGTTTTACTACTTGACCAAAGATCACCGTCTAAGTATTGACATGCCTTACTTGTGGAAGAAAGTATTCTTTCAAAGTTAGATAGCAGGTTTCCTTTTAGCTCATCGTGGTCAAGTGGTAAAACACTTGCTATACCAACAACGTTAAGAGCCATTATTACTAGGTTTCCCCCACATCTTTATCCTTTTATCCTTAATACTCTTAGCCGAGATCTATTGACACTTACACAGAGAGTATTTCCAGCGTATTTTCTACACTATATTGAATTGCTTACTCTCAAGTTCAGTGGTTACTCCTGACTCCGTCTCCTCTTCACATGTACTCCATTGACTTTCTCACATGTATTCTAACGCTTCCTTTTATCCAATTTAAGAACGGCGAGATACCAAAGAAGCAAGGAGGGGAGGTATTCAATGGAAGACTCAATCAATCCTCCCTTTCATCGATTGGGAATTGGTGGCCTTTGGTAGGTGCCTCCTAGCACTTGCCTCCGGTTTGCGTTATTCATTAATTTCTGTAACATTAGTGATTTTATTCAAAATTCCAGTTTGTCGAACAAAACCTCATTTCATCTAGACCTCACTTCTTGTTCTTAACCAAAATCCGGATGTCTGGGATCCCAATGTCTGGGAACTCCAATGGCAAACTCTACTCTATCCTTTCTTACTGTCTATATCCACAATTTCCATTCAAGGGCGAATGTTTAGTAATATTTTCATTATTATGTTTTAACTGTTCTCGTTGTTAACTATAGAATTTTATACGCTGTGGCTTAGGCGCATTTGCCAATCTACGACTATTTGATAACCTTAAAAATTCTACTGACTATCTAATATTTTTCGGCTATCTAAACCAGTGATCTCCAAAGTGGAGTACGCGTACCCCGGTGCGTAAAGTGATATTTGGGAGCACGCCAGTAAGAAATAGGCTCACGATCACTTGCGAGTGTATGATCGTGTATCACGTGAGTGCGAGGTTCTCTCATTGGTCGCTGTATATTATATTATATTATATTATATTATATTATATTATATTATATTATATTATATTATATTATATTATATTATATTATATTATATTATATTATTATATTATATTATATTATATTATATTATATATTATATTATATATTATATTATATTATATTATATTATATATTATATTATATTATATTATATTATATTATATTATATTATATTATATTATATTATATTATAGTATATTATATTATATTATAGGACTATAAGGGCAACAACTTATAATGATTTTCGTCTTAGAGGTACGCGATCAAAAAAGTTTGGAGATCGTTGATCTAAACTATGAAATAAAGAATATTCTCATATCTTAAACTATGAAATAAAGAATATTCTCATATCTTTAACTATGAAATAAAAAATATTCTCATACTCTTTAACTTTGAAATAAAGAATATTCCTATATCTCAATTATGAAATAAAGAATATTCTCATAACTTAAACTATGAAATAAAGAATATTCTCATATCTAAACTATGAAATAAAGAATATTTTCATATCTAAACTATGAGACAGAAAATTAAATAATGATCTTCTAGCTGTCACTTTGTCTCCTATCCATTGAGCAATTCATTACTTTTTCAGTTTAAAAAAAAAAAAAAAAGTCTTACCCAACAGTAAATAACTCATAACTCATGTTAGGAAGGTGACATATGAGCGACAAAAATGAAATCTTTCTCGAATTTTTTATTGTCACAGAAAAAGAAATGGTTGTTTTCAATGCCTACAAAAAGCAATTCCCTTTATCTATCTACCTGAGCTAATCTTCAGCACAATAACATCATTTACAGAGACACGCAAATCAAATCTTTCTCTTCTCCTTAATATTTTTGGTATTTCTTTTTATCTTGATTATTTTCTTAAGGATATATTACAGTTTTTTTTTTTCTCTCTCTCTCTCTCTCTCTCTCTCTCTCTCTCTCTCTCTCTCTCTCTCTCTCTCTCTCTCTCTCTCTCTCTCTCTCTCTATGTCTCAGCATTACTTACTAATGAGATAACATTGTGGTGTCAGTGTAAAGCTATCGATCGTTACACGGCTCAGTATATGTAACGTTGTACGTCCGTCTACGGAGTGCTCATCCCATATCTGGGGTGGTTCCACAAGTGAAATTCTTTAAGAAAGGGTGGACTGTCGATCTTTAATATGACCATTTTGATTAACCCAAATCTGGTGGATTGTTTGTAGGCCTCTAATCTTAACCTTACTAGAGAATAAGTATAAAGAAGACTCTTATATTTTATCATGAAGTGCTTCTTCTATGAATGAAATTTCAGGAGAATCTTTTTACCTCTTTCTGGTAATTTTTCTTGTAATCTTCGTGGTTTAGGTTATCATATAGTATTTTAATCGTTTACTTTAGAGTCTGGCATAAGGTGCAAGTTTGCAAATTTCCTATTCAGATTCTCTATCAGCCTCTCAATAACTCTCTGGTCGTTTTTATTGGAGCAATTATAGATTTATGGAAGTTCTTTTTGTCCTTTAAATTTATTAATATTGTGTACTTAGGATTGTTATAATCCCAATTTTATTTTCATTATTAATGATTATCTAACATGCTTTCATAATTTCTTCTTTCGTAATATGAAAAACATACATTGACATATTCTTTCTATCTTTCATTAAAAGTTAGAAACGCCTTTTTCAATCATCAATCAGTAGTCAGCATATGCTTGGGAAGAGGCTTTGAACAAAACAGGTTTTGAGTTTTCTTTGACTAATTGAGGTTGAAAGAATTGTCGTTTATGTTTAAAAATCCAACTCCTTTATCAATCTGGTCGACATAATTTTCCCAAATAATATTTTTGAAAACAAGTTACCAAACAAATCGCTTCTTCTATTAGTGCTCTAATGGATAGAGCAAATTGTATCAGCAAGCTTCTAAGACATGAGATGGTGAAGAATTTATCTGCACCATTATTGTTAGTCTTCTATAAGGCAAAATAAACTTTCGCCCACACGAGAAATAGTGGTGAAATCACCTAGAAAAAAAGTGATTGTTCTAGTTTTGAAGTTTGGGAATTTAAGATATTTACTGAAGTTAAGGGGATAATAGGTGAGTATTTGAATGTACTTGTAGATTTCAGAAAAGTTATATAAAATATGATGTTGAAAATTCATAGAAAACCAAATTAGGAAAATGATCATTAAATAATACAACATAAGCTCAATTTTATCTCTAGAATGAAAATTGAGATTAGAAGCCATAAGGAGGAAGAGAGTATGATTTGTTGACGGAGTTTTCAAGCTTCAAAGTTAGAGTAAGTCTACGAAAAAAAGGATAGATAAAGTGAAAATAAGATGGTGTTCAGCCAAACTGGAAATAAAATAAAAAAGCTCCAATTTTACAGAAATTTAATGAAGAAACTATGTTGCAGCAGATCAAGCTGGGATGTAACATTCTAACTTTGAACACTTTGAATATCGGACAACCGAGTATCTACGATGATATGCAATTTGCTACATTTGTTATTAATATCGATAAATAAAATTCGCTGATTGTATTGTGTAAGATGCACTAAGTGTAGAATGCGAAAATAGGAATTTACGAGTAAGAAGTTGCTCACAC
>JABUQX010101622.1:25000-27639 GCA_015478945.1 Trachelipus rathkii
AATAACAATAACAATAACAATAATAATAATAATAAATAATGATAATAATAATAAATAAATAATAATAATGAATAATAATAATATAATAATTATAATAATTAATAATAATATTAATAATAATGACTTATAATACTAATAAATAATAATAAATAATAACTACATTAGTTGAGCATATAAATAATACTATAAACGATTTATAAAATCAATAATAATAATAATCATAATATAATGAATAATATAATCTAATAATAATAATACTGAAATATATCATAATAAAATAATAATAATAGATATAAATAATAATAAATAATAACTCAATAGTATATAGTGATTTGTAGATAGATAATAATAAATTAGATAATAAATAAATTAATCAATAATCAAAATAATAATAACGAATAATAATAATAATTAATAATAAATAGTAATAATATATATAATAATAATAATAATAATATTAATAATAATTATAATATAATAATAATAATAATAATAATAATAATAATAATAAATAAAATCAGTAATTTCATTAGTCTTCAGTTTAATTGCAGCATGTTTTGAGTATTTAACTTGTAAATGGCAATAATAGTACATAGTATTAAGTGACTTATTTATATAGCTTTTTTTTGAGTTTACTTGTAAATAATATAAGAGAATTTTCATTTTTTAATTCTCGAGTAAATCGTTATACGACTTTGGCACATTTATTAGCTTCAACTGCTTTGTCTAGCTTTTTTCCACTATTAGAAAGGAGGATTTACCGTGAGCACTATTGTCTTAGATTTGATATCTCTTTGGGCCATTTGGTTATTATGAAAGTTAGATATGAAGTTACATGCCTTATTTTTGTAGTATCTTGTGCTGTTCCTTTAATACACAGATAAAATTCAATAAGGTCTTCAAATTGTAAACATTTAAGTTTTTTAAATAAGAGGTGCTGTAGTGCTCATGATCCGCCCGTAGTAAGGTCGGGTGCTTATATTACATGAGGGCTTAAACATACATACTGTGGTCGCGCTATGAGCAGATGCTAGAGGATATTAATAGAGGCATAAGTATTATAGAGCATATAGGAGTAGCAGATTATTAGATGTGGGTGTATAATGTGCGATAGATATCTCCTTCTTCAAATATATTATATGCACAGCGGAAATGAATTTTTTTTCAATTTGGACTCGTATATCTATATTTCGCCCTAGTTACTCGACTAGCATGGTTGAATATGTTCTTCTGAATGTCATTTTTCATCATATAACGGATTACTCAAGTATTTTAGTACCGAGTGGTGTGACCTCTTTTCAGTCAACTCCTTTAATTTTTATGTTGAAATTATCAGCTATAGTTTTTTGTTGCTTATTATGATGTATGACGTTTTTTGCAAGTTTAGTGAAAGTTTATTAGAATCTAATCCATGTTGTGAGTCCTTTATTTAAGACTCTGCTGCTTTTAGTGGAAAGTGTAGCGGATTTTTATCCTTTATTAATATTGAAATATCATCAGCAAATGAGACCATGAAAGATTCGTGTGAATTAAATACATCATTGGTATACAATGTAAATAATAATGGGCCAAGAATAGATCCTTGTGGAACACCGCAAGTTGTTTGTAGTGGTTCAGAGCATGTTTCACCTATTTTCACATACTGAGATCTTCCACTTAATATGTTTTAAACTACTGTAGTGCGTTTCCTTTTAATCCGCTCTTATTCATTTTGTTAAGTAGTATATCATGATCTATTGTATCAAAAGCTTTTGTAAGATCCAATAATATAAGTGCAGTTGAATTTTTATTTTCTATATTTTCATATATTTTTTCAGTCAAACAATAATAATAATAATAATAATAATAATAATAATAATAATAATAATAATATAATAATAATAATAATATAATTCTATTTATATTATAATAATAACATAATAATAGGAGTTAAATTCCTATTTAATAATAATAATAATAATAATAATAATAATAATAATAATAATAATAATAATAATAATAATAATAATAATAATAATAATAATAATAATAATAATAATAATGAATAATATAATAATAATAATAATAATAATAATATAATAATAATAATAATAATAATACTAGATATAATAATAATAATAATAATAATAATATAATAATAATAATAATAATAATAATAATAATAATAATAATAATAATAATAATAATAATAATAATAATAATAATAATAATAATAATAATAATTGAAACTATGATTTTGGAAGGGTAATTTTGGAGGCTAATTATAGGGTAGCAGGTATTTCTATTATTTTACCACATTTTGCAACATTTTTTTATGAAATTTCTTTAGCAACATTTTCAAATGGTTTTCCGGGGTTCCATAAGATCGATGGATGCATCCACGAGCACGAAGGTCGATTAGGCAAACCTTGAGGTGCTGCGCACCGCACTGCATGTCCCTGCATTGATTTTATCCTTTTTTTTTTGCGTCGTTTTGCTTCTTTTATTCTGTTTGTTTTGAAGTAGGTGGATATGATGTCAATCAGTGAGATGGTTAGGGAATAGGATTATCGGATCATTATGTTTGTTTTTATGCAGAGATTAAAGTAATGGGAGCTTGATGGAGGGAAGAGATAAAGATGGGAGTGGGAAGAATTAAG
>JABUQX010101623.1:0-29439 GCA_015478945.1 Trachelipus rathkii
CTGCAACCGGCATTTTTTTTCCCCTAGTCTTCGGCTATGTACACATGATGGCGTTGCAACGCGCGGCTTAGCAACGCAGCGTTCCAACGCGCGCTGTCTATCACGTCATGCTATATGATGACATTTCAAATAAAAGAACTTGAGGCACTCTGCTAGCGCGCGCTTCACGAGGAACCTTCGAGACGCGCGCGTTGAAGACAGAGCTCGCGCTGCATGTGTACGCCGTCTGTAATTTATCATATAGTATGCCGTGATAGACAGCGCGCTTTGGAACGCGCGTTGCTTAGCGCGCGTTGCAACGCCATCATGTGTACGTAGCCTTCGCAACTCTTAGAGTGTAGAGAAGTATTTCAATGTAATGTAAACTTTTAAATTTGTTTCGATTAGTCAATCATTTTAAGAAGTTTGAGGAGATTTTTCCAGTTGTTTGAGTTGTTGATAATATTTTCAAGTTGTTTAAGTTGTGTTGAGTTTAGTAAATAATACAATAGAATTTGGCTTCAGCTTCGGACGGGTCACTTTTCAAAGTAACGTCCCGCCTCCAATCTATTTTTTTTATATAGAATTGAATAATTGTGCACATGTAGAGTAAATGTATAGTTGTGATATTTTTCTTTATTTATATATATATATATATATATATATATATATCTAAATAAATATATAATAAAAATATATATTATATATCTATTTTTAAAATTTTGGTTGAATGATAGAAATAATTTTAGTATATATTTGAGCGGATAAAATAAATATATTAGCTAAATGTTTATTTTGAGAGTATAGCCATATTCGTTAGCTCAAATATTAGTCCAATTAATATTCTAATTCTATATAAGATATGTATATATATAGATAATATAAAATTTTATATAGATATATAACTTAAAAATAATATAAAATACATAATTTTTTAATGATATTTGGAGAAATTAAATTAATTGCTCAAAATTGGTGTGATTATGACTATAGAAAGAGACTTTCTGAGTCTGAGGTGGAGAAGTATATATATATATAGAGAGATAGTAAGAGTAAGAGAGAGAGATGAGAGAGAAGAGATAGATGAATAGAGATAGGAGTAAGAGAGATAGAGTAATGAGAGAGACTGAAGATAGAGAGATAGATGAAGAGAGAGAGAGAGTTAGAGCATTTATTCATTTATTTATTAATAAAATATTTTGAAAATATTTTATGAAAGATTTTAATTAATCTATAAATATATAATTATTGCTTTATCATATATTATATTACTCAGTGATTATTAAATTTAGATTAGGTATATATATTTATGACAAAGTATGCATATTCAAATTGATTTATGAAAATAAGTATATATATAGTAATCAAAATTGCCAATAATATTTAAACTTAAAAATATATAAAAAAGTTAAGAACTCTACAATTGTTTTCTGCATTTAATGAAAACATACCGATTCTCATAAAGATTCATAAAATTCGATATATTAAGAGATTATACTCCATTATAGATTGTTCACATATTATACTACTATAAAGTATGAATTTGTTTTAGATATGGTGATAATGAAGCCTATGAGATCATATATTTTTGTGGAAGATGAATGAGATGGGAATATATGATACTTTTGTATGGGGGTGGAAGATATGGGACCAATCTATGTTTGTATAGAAGATGAATCTTATAGGAGCATATGATACGTTTGTGAGACTTGGTTCAAAAAGTAAGGATAATATATTATATATAATAATATATACATTATAAATAAATATATATATATTTTATTTTATATTTCAAAGTCGGTATAAATATATAAATATATATATATATGATTCTATATAATAAATATATTATACTTATATATTTATCAATTATATAATTTAATAATATTAATTATAAATATATAATTATTTTACCGATATGTGTATATATATAATACTGTGAGTAAGCCCGTTTATGAAATAAGGCTCCTCTGACAACATAACGTATTCCTGTAATTAGTGACGATTATTTATTGCCACGAGAAGAGTATATAGTACTTTGAATTTATAAATTGTTCATTGATTCTATCTTGAAAGAGTAAACCATTATCATAAATTTACCATTTCGAATAAATAGACTTCCAAACTACAAATTTTCTAACTAATCAAACCTATAAAAGAAATAAAAAATAAAAATAAAAAAAAATTAAATTATATATTACTCCAAAAGTAGCATAAATAAAAAATATATATTAATAAATTGGTAGGTTTCGTAATGAATTTCTCTCAAAGAACCACTTCAAAAAAAAAAATTCTTAAATATTAAATCAATTATATTACTCCAAAAGTACATAAATAAAAAATATATATTAATAAATAAAATATATATTAATAAATATATTTCCTATATATATTAATATATTTCTATAATATATTTATATATATCTATATATATAATATCTTATATATATGTAAAAAAGCAAATATGAAATAATTAAGCAGATTAGGAAATAGCTAAGTGTGATAAAAGCATAATAATTAGTTAAAAAGCTAAAGTTTAAAAAATGACAAATAAGTGACATTATATTTATAATTAAGTATAAAGTAAATAAATAAAACAAAGTGTAAAAGACAGGTGATGAATATGTTTACCAAATGTGCGTAGCTATATATATAGGATATAATTTTATGACATAAATTAACACAATCATCTTAGAACGTAACTATAATCTATCTATCTATCTATCTATCTATCTATATATCTAAAATATATCTATATCATATATATCTATCTATATCTATTACTTTAATACTAATTGAGAGTCGGATCATTACTATCTATATCTATCTATACTATCTTTTTATCTATCTATCATTCTATCAATCTATCTATATCTATCTATAATCTATACTATCTAATCTATCTATTATTAATCTATCTTATATTATTATCTTAGGTATTCTATATTATTACATAATCTATCTTATCTATCTATATCTTATCTTATCTATCTATCTATCTTAAATTACTATACTATATTACTATTAATCTTATCTATATATCTATACTATCTTCTATATCTATTATAACTATTACCTATTACAATATATACTTTATATCATTAATTCTACTATCTATCTTATTCATTTATTATTATTATATATATATGTCCTATCCTGTCAATTGTAACTTTTTATTGATGTTTGTATATACTATATATATAATATATATATATAAATATATATATATATATATATATTATATAATAATATTAATATATATATAATATATATATATTATATAATATATATATATATTATATATATATATATATATTAATATCTATAATAATTATCTATTTTTTTTCAATTAGTGAAGAAATTCTTTTCTATATATTATTAAATAAAAATAATCGATTTTGTAAAAATAATAATTTTCGATATATAATTAATAAACTCTCATTATTAAATATTCTATATATAATTTATAATAATTGATTATTTATATAATTTATACTTTGCAATTTAAAAATTTAATAATATATATTAAGAACTTATATCTTTTATACTTTAACGGGATTTTTTAATAACTACACATACACAATCACTCACATACATCACCATACACTTATGTTATTAGATAGTTGTATAACTGTGTAATAGGTATCAATAATAAAAAGAAGTAGAAGGTCATAAGTGATAACCTAACATCTATAGAGCTAGAGTGATAATAATGAAAGAGAGGATCTCACCATAAAGATTGATTATAGTGAAGCTAGCAAAAGTTATGAGAAAGAAAAGAAAGCGAGTGATAATATCAGCGAAAGTGAGAGCCACACTCTAAGGTTATGTAAGATAGTGAGAAAATTGGGAGATATGCAGTTAGAAGCAGCATGACGGGTAGAGAGGAATCAAAAACTTCAGAAGTGAGTCAAAAGAAAAGCATAAAAAAGTGTCCACACAGAGTACCAACTTGAGAGAATGTGAGAGAAATAAAGTAAAGGATGTTAATTATAGTGAGTTTAAGAGCGAGGTACACTGGAGAATCAGATGATCAAAAGAAAAAAAATAAAAAATTAGAACATCTATCGGTTAACGTATGAATAATCACAGTGTGTAATAAGTTGATCTCAGGTGTAAAAAACCACAGATGTAATAGACAAAGTAGATAGAGAAGACGTCAGTTCACGGAGTTATTATGAATGATAATTGTCTGATTAACTAATTATATGCAAAATGTAAAAGCACAAAAGTGTAAAAGCATAAGTGTTATATAACGTAGCATCAAACTCTGTCATATACAGAAGATGTAGTAGAATGCATTTAGGTGTTGTATGATAGATGTATGTGTAGTAGTATTCAATGTGTGTGTTTAGTTAGTGGTGATATTAGTATGTCAGTAAGTGTTGTGTTAAGTAGATGGTCAATTAGTGTAGAAATGCCTATGTTTTAAGTGATTCATATGTGTGAGTGGGTGTAGGTAATGTGTGTGAATTGTAGTAGGGTGGTGTTAAAGAGTTGTTGATAGTAAGGTAGGCCATGTAGTGTAGTAAAAATGCTGATGAGTTGGTTAAGCAGAGGAGTGTTGTAATTAAGAAAAGGCGAACGTTTAAATGGGTCGGACGGGTTGAATTAAATTATTCTTTATCAGCTGTTACTCCACTTTACGTAATTTACAAGCATAGGAATGTGTGTGTGAGAAGAGAGAGAGAGAGGGGTGTATGATGATACAAAACGCACTAAGTTCATCAAAGAAGTGTTAAAAGTAATTTCCTATAAAGATAAAGCGAGTGTATAAAGTGCAAAGTAAAAAAACCATATGAATAGTTAAATAGCTGCAGGATAGTGTAAGAGACAGGTGTAAAAAATATTTCTATCTATCTATCTATTTACTATTCCATTCTATCTATCTATTCACTATTCTATTCTGAATTCATGAATTCGTATCTATAAAATACCTATCTACATCTATCTATCTATCTATCTTATCATTTACTTTCTATATCTATCTACCTATCTATATCTATCTATTCTATTTTTCTATCTTATATCTATCTCTCTTATCTATCCATCTATCTATCTAATCTAATCTATCATATCTTATCTATCTTATCTATCTATCTATATATCTAAATATCTATTACACTATATCTAATACTATATCTATCTATCTTTAATAAATCTTAATATATATACTTATTATATCTTTACTATATCTTATCTATATCTAATTCTAAAATATCCTAACAATCTATCTTAAACTTTCTATCTATATATCTAATCTGTCCAATGCCATTACCATTACCATTAATCACATATATATGATACCATTACCTAATTAGCCATTCATTACATCATCCATCCATTACATCCTCCTATATCACATTACCATTATACCATATCGCATCTAATCCATTAACATCTCCATTACCAATCCCATCCATCCATCTATCTTATCTATCTATCTAACTTATCTAATTATATCTATATATCTAATATATATATCTATCTATATCTATCTTATCTATCTATCTATTCATATCTATCTATCTAATCTATCTTATCTTATTATTTATTTATATATGTCTATCTGTCGGTCTTTATGTTGTTAATATTAATATATATATTTAATATATATTATATATATATATATATATATATATATATCTATATATATATAATAATATATATTAATATATAATATATATATAATATATATTATTATAATATAATATATAATATTATACGGTATATATATATATTAATATATAATATATTTATATATATATATATTATATTATATTAATATTTAATAAATATATATATATATATATATATATTATAATATTAATATATTTATATGATTATATATATAATATAATATATATATATATATAATAATATTATATATATAATATGATTAATTAATATATTTATATTATATATAATATAATATATAAATGACTAAGATGTAAATAAAGCTAAAATTAAAGGCAAAGTTTATAAAAGCAAAGTTGTAAAAGAAGTTGTAAAAAAACAAGGTTGGAAAAGCACAGGTGGTTAAAGAACAAAGTGTAAAAGCAAAGTGTAAAAGCAAGGTGTAAAAGCAATGTTTAAAAGCAAGATGTTAAAAGCAAAGAGTAAAAAGCAAAGTGTAAAAGATAAGTGTAAAATCTGTAAATCATCTTTTTCTAGTGTTCTTCGATAATATTACCTATACCTAAAATAATTCATATCTATCTATCTATCTATATCTAATCTATCCTATCTATCTATATCTAATCTATCTATCTATGCTATCTATCTATCTATCTATCTTAATTCCTTCTCTTTTCTCATCGGGCAACAAATCTAACCTATTATATCTATCTAATCTATCTTCTATCTATCTGATATCTATCTATCTATCTATCTATCTATCTAATCTATCTATCTATCTATCTATCTAATCTATTTATCTTTCTGTATTCTTCTATTCTATCTTATCAAGTCATGCAAAGGAATGACCGAATTCTACTACGGATCGATTATTATGAAACCTATCGATTATTACTATCTATATATCTATCTATTCTGACTACCCTTATCTATCTTAATCATTATACTATCTATCTATCTTATTCTTATAAAGTATCTAATATATCTTTAATATTTTCTACTATTACATATCTATCTTATACAACTATATCTTTTCTCTATCCCATCTTTCAATTATATCAAATTGAATGTTTTTCTATATCTATCTATGTCGATCTTGAAAACTACCTCACTATTATTATCTATCTATCTTAATTCTAAAAGGCAATTATTCCAGATTTGTTATTACGTATCTATCTATCTTTATCTATCTATTTATCTATCTATCTATCTATCTATATGTATCTATCTATCTTCTATTACTATCTATACTATCTATCTTAATCATATTACTATATATATATATTACTATCTATCTATCTATTACTATCTATCTATATATCTATTCACTTATATATATCTATATAATCTATCTATCTTAATCTATCTATCTTATCTATCTATTACTATCTATATATCTTATATTATTATTATTATATATGTCTGTTAGAGTGTGTCTTTCGTGTGTTTTTATATAATATATAATATATATATAAATCATATATATATATATTATATAATTATTATAATATAATATTATATTAATATTATATTAATATTAATTATATATATATATATATATATAATATATATATATAATATATATATATATATAATAATATATATTGATATATAATATTAATATATATTATATATATACTATATATATTAAATACATACTACTCATACTCCACTCATACCTTAATCACTATACTACCACCTCATAATACCCTAATATTACCTATACTCCTCTCTATCTTTCTATCGTAATCTATCTATATCTATCTATGCTATCTATCTATATCTATCATATCTATCTAAAATACTTATCTATCTATCTATTCATTATATCAATCTATCTATTATCTATCTCTCTTTTCTCTCTCTAATATTATCATATATAATCATATAATTATCTAAATTAATCATTCAAATCAACATACTCATCTAATCTCATCTAGTTCTTAATCTTAATCTATCTTCTAAATATTCATGATCTATCTATCTTCATCAATTACTTATCATATCTAGCTTATATCTCACTATCTATTCATAGTCATATATGATATTCCACCTAATCTATCCTTAAATCATCTATCTATACCATCTCTATCTATCTATTATTCTATCTTATTTTATTATTATATATATATGTCTCTAACCCCTGTCACTGGTTCTTTTATGTTTTATAATAATATAAATAATATTATAATATAATTATTAATATATATATTAATATATATTATATATATATATAATATTAAATATATATAAATTATAATATATAATATATATAACCTTAATAATATATATAATATATATATCAACTACCAATACTAATACTAATTATTATAGTATATTATATATATGATATATATATATATATTATATATATATCACTAATATATATATATTTATATTATTTATATATAATACTCACCTACAAATATACTAACTCACACACAATATAATGATATATCAACATAGCTCAAGATCGTAGAGTAAATAAGTCACCCTAAATTAGTAAAGTCAAATAAAGCTATTCAACACAAGCAAAAGTGTATAAAAGAAGTGTAACACACCAAAACGGCTGTATAATCACAAAGCCAAGGCTGTTATAAATTCAAAGTGATAAAATCAAAGATCGTAAATACAGAAAAAGCGTGATAAATAGCATGTGTAAAAAGCATGAATGATAAAAGCTACATCATCATGTTAAAACAGCAACCACGTGTAAACAGCTAAATATGTTAAAGCATAGATGTAAAACCATACAGTGTAAACACGCAAAGTGGTTAAAAAGCAAAATGTAAAGACATAAGGTACCTAAAATCATAGGAGTTGTAAATAATTCAATAGTGAAAGAAGTCATATGTGTAAATAACTCAATAGGTGTAAAAGCATAGTGTTAAATCATAGTGTTTACAGCCTCTCAAAGTGTAAAAAAAAAATGTAAAAGACTTACTTGAGTTCTGCACACTCTAATTTTGTAAAAACAAATGTGTAAAGTAAAGTTGTAAAAGCAATGTGTTAAAACAAAGTGTTTTATAGAGAAAAAGTGTAAAAAATGCAAAGCACATAGTAAAAGCAAAGTGTAAATAGCAAACAGATGTAAAAGGCATAGTGTAAAACCAGCAAAGTGCTAAAAAACAAACTGTAAACAAAGACAAAGGTAAAAGCGTAGTGTTAAAAGCGTTAAGTAGTAAAAGCACGTGTAATAAGCAAAGTCCGTAAAATAAGCAAGTGTTAAAAAGCAAAGTGTAAAAGCATTATGTAAAAGCAAGTTGTAGTTAAAAAAGCAAAAGTTGATAAAAGCAAAGTGTAAAAAGCCTATTTTATTATTAATCATAGTGGTAAAAATTCTAATAGTAGTATTAAGCATTGAGTGTAATCACAAAGCATAGTGTACCACAAGCAATAATACGTAGGTAAAAGTGACAAATCGTGATCACTAAAATGACAAAGTTGTAAAACAAATCAAAGTATCAAACAAACCAAAAATTTTTACAAAACATAATGACTAATAAAAAGGTCAAGATGTGAAAAGCAATAAGTGTAAAGCAAAGTGTAAACGCAAAGTGTAAAGCAAAGTGTAAAAAGCAAAGTGTCAAAAGTCAGTCCAATTCCGAGCTATTGTAAATCCCTACAGCGTTGAGGATGAGTTAAAAATAATTCTAATCTTAACCCTGCGTTAGTTTTATGAAGATAACAGAGTACTAAAAATTATATGTATCTAATCTAATCTGCAGCCATTCAATTACTAATCTATCTATGCTTTCAAAACCTTCAAAGGTATACTATACTTAATCTATTATTCTAATCTTTCTCTATCTATCTATCTACTTCTATTTATCCATCTATCTACTCTCTCAATCCTTGAACTATCTTATCTATCTATCTATCTATACTAATCTATCTATTTATCATATCTATCTATCTATCTATAAAAATTTATCATAATCTATCCTATCTATCCTATTCATTATCATAAATATATCTCATTAAAATCTATCTATTTATTTCTATCTATATATATATTACCCCAAAACATTACCATCATCACTCAACCAAGAAAAAAAAACCTATTCCTGGAAAAATATATATATATATAATCCATCCATTCCGTATTCCAATCCTCTACATACCATAATTTTATACCACCCTTTAATATTATCCTTCCTCACATGATTCAATTTTAATTTAGACTTTATTGGACATATTCTTTTCTACTATATATCTATCTATCTATATCTATCTATATATCTAATCCTATCTATAATCTATTACTATCTATTCTATTTATACTATCTATTCTAATCATAATCTATCTATCTTCTCTATCTATCTTCCTCTTATTTTATTATATAATATGGTGTGATCTTGATCTGTCTATTTCTGTGTTTATATATTATACCACATATAATATATATATATATAGATATAGTATAATATATTAAATATATATTATTATAATATACTATATTATATAATATATATATATTATATATATATATTAATATATACATATATATATTAATATTAATATATATTATAAAAAAAACGTGTAAAAAAAAAGCAAAGGGTAAAAGCAAAGTTTAAAGCAAAGTGTAAAAGAAGTGTAAAAACAATGTGTAAAAGCGATGCATTAAAGCAAAGTGTAAAAGCAAAGTGTAAAAAGCAATGGTGAAAAGTGCAATGTTGTAAAAAGCAAGATGTAAAAAGTCAAAATTATGGAGTAATAAATGACAAAGTGATATAAAGTAATGTTGGTAAAAGTAATCTATAATTGAGGAAGTATTTATCAATATCTATCTTATCTATCTAATCTAATCTATCTAATCTATCTATCATATAATCTATATCTATTTACTTATCATATTACTTAGGTTTGAAACATCTATTTAATCTATTCTATCTATTTATCTAATCTATCTATATCTCTATTCTATATATCTATCTAATCTATCCTATCTATCTATCTAATTACTATCTATTACTATTCTAAATCATATCTATCTATCTATCTAATCTATCTTTATCATCTTTCATCTATCTATCTATCTATATATCATATCTATCCTATCTATCTCTCTATCATCTAGAAAAATTCATCGGCTCATTTATACTATATCTATCTATCTATCATCTATTATATCTATCTATTTCTTATCTATCTATCTATCTATCTCTATCAATCAATCTATATATTAATACTAAATTTATTCATACTCTTACCTAACTTTATCTATACTATCTAAATTCACATATTACTAATCTATCTATACTATCCTAATCTATCTATCATTCTATTATCTATTATTATCTATCTATCTAATACTAATATATATCTATCTATCTATCTTAATCTATCTATTATCTATCTATCTATCTCATATCTATATCCCTCTATAATATCTCATATATATATTCTATCTATTCTATCTAATCTATCTATTCTATCTACTATCTATCTATCTATTCATATCTATCTATCTATCTTAATCTATCTGTTAATATCTATTAATATCTTATCTATTATTAATATCTATATTATCCTTATTAATCTTACATCTATTCTATTATCTATTATATCTATTACTATTAATCTATAATCTATTTTCAATTCATTAATTTATCTATCTATCTATTGCTCCTTTCTATCTATCTAATCTATCTATCTTATCTATCTATCTATCATATTTTTAAACTATTATCTTGGAAATTTCAAAATTCTTTTTTCTGTTTTATTAATTACTTTTACTAATCATTATAATACACATATATATATTTAAAATTATATATTATTAATTTATTTACTCATTCCACCTTATTTAGTCCTCACCGGCTATGTACGCGGCGGATAGCATAGTTAGTAGTATATTACCAGCTCCCTCATTCACACATATATATTATATACTAACTAATACCTATCTAAATCTGCGCCCTCAACCTATATAAATTATACATGCATATTGGATAGGTAGTTGTTTATTCACTACTTCATCCAACACTTCTTATCACCCTACTATATATATATATATACCTATATATCCTACTCCACATTATATAATATATATATATATATATCTATCTACTCTTCCCTTCCTACCTCTCTCTCTCTCTCATCCTTTATCATTCACTATATTTCTTTCCTTGCTTTTATTACTCCTCCCTTGCTGTTTTTCTGTTTCCTTCCCTCATCCTCTAATTCACTCTTCTTCTCTTACTCATCTACATCTATACTCCAATCTATCAATCTATCTATCTATCTATCTATTTCTCTATCGCTCTATCCAAACTCTTACTTTCTACTAATACATACTTCTCTCTGTTTCCTATCTACTCTCATTCTATCTATACCTATATATTTACCATTCTTTATATCTTCTTTCTTTTTCTACATTCCCTCTATTCCTTACTCGCATCTTCCCACTATAGCTATCCCTATCCATTCTATTTATTCCCTTTACTCTCATATTCAATTACAATTATATACATCCCTTCGCACTCTATCTGATCCGAGTTTTTTATGTGTTTTATATATATATATACCCCTATTTCCAATCAACACTAATTCCTCACCTTCCACCTCTCATACTCCTTTATACTATAAGACTATACTAAACATAATCACCGCTCTCACCCCTTCATATTATACTCATCAAAATACTTCTACTCTAAACTTATATTTCCTAGGATACGCTGGCATTCTCACAATACTCCTCACTAACGTTTCTACTAACACTCGATTATAAACTCAACTATAGTACTTAGGTTAAACATACTAGAGATATATTTCCTCAATTAACAAGTATCGTAATATAAAATGCTAATTTGTAAAGTACAAAGTCTTTAAAAGCAATCTGTTCTGTGGAATAAAAGAAGTTTACAAAACAAGGTGCTACAATTAGCATACGCGTGTTATTAAAGCAAAGTGTAAAAACAAAGTGCTTGTAAAAAAGCACACAGCGTACTACTCAAAGCTCTCATTCTTTCACCTATTCTATGCTACTGTATTACAAAGCAAGATCCTCTGTTAAACACGCATAATGTGTAAAAGCACACGTGCTGTAAAAGCAACCATTGTTAACAAGCATAGTGGTAAACAACACAAAAGCGTACAACACGACATACAAGCTCTGTGTAATAAAAAGCTAACAGATGAAAAAAACACTTTTACGCTGGTTATACTTCAAATACATCCTAAGCGCTGATAAAATCATACAGTGAACAAACGCAACAGTCGTCAACTAAAAGCATAGTGTAAAAGCATAGTGTAAATAGCAAAACGTCGTAAAAAGCACACGTGTATCAATACCATATACGATGTAAAATTATCCTAATGTCATTTTCAATTGATTACAGAATCAGAAAAGTGAATACAATAAAACAAAGTGTAAAGCGTAGTGTAAAGCGTTTATGATCTAATGTGGATGTCAAGTTGTTCTTTGGAGGCGTATCAGTGTAAAAGAAGTGGTAAAAAACAAGGTGTAGAATAGCTATCTATGGTGTTTAAAGAGCACACGCATATAGTGTTGTCAAAACGCAAAGTGTAACAGCAGTGGTACTCACAGCCAATGCTGTAATATATAGCACAGAGGTAAACAGAATACAGCATGTACACAGCAAAAGTGTTAAAAGCATAGTGTCAAGCTTAGTGTATACCAAAGCAAGTGTCAAACAAAGTGGTAAAACATAGTGTAATCACATGCGTGTGTAAAAGCGTATGTTTCGAGCAAAGCTATGTATGTACAAGCAATGTGTTACACTAGAAGGCAAGGAATGTTAAAAGGCAAAGTGATATAAAGTCAACAGTGATAAAAAACGAGCATAAATTTGATAAAATTCAAGTAGTAAAGATAGGTGTAATAAGTACATGCCCTATCTTTTTCTACTATCTCATTCTATCTATTCCATACCTCTATCTCATTTCCTATTCTATCTCATCTATCATCCTAATCCTTATTTCCCTACACTCTATCCTATCTATCTATCTATCTGTCTCACTCTATTCTCATCTATCTATCTATCTATCTATCTACTTACTCCTATCCTATACCAATTCTACCTACTCTACTCTATCTACTCTATGCTATCTACATCTATCATAACTCATTCTATCACATCTTCATCAATCTAAATCCATCACTTTTGTGTAATACTTAGCCCTGGTCGTCTAATCACTAAATTCTATTATTCATCATACTATCCTATCTATCTATCTATCTATCCTATCCTGTCACTCTATCTATCTATTCTCAATCCAATCTAACATACTACCATTCTATCTAATCTATCTCTCTATCTATCTATCTGTCTATCTATCTATACTATCTATCTATCTTATCTATATATACCTATCTATCTACTATCTTCATTTATTCTAACTCTATCTCTCTATCTACTATCCTAAATATTTCATCTATCTAAATTATAATCTACTACTCATTCTTATTCATCATCTCTAATCTATCTATCTATCATATTCAGTCTTTCCTTTTTATATTAAAGACTAAAGACTATCTATCATCTATCTATCTATAGCTATCTATCTATCTCCTGAAAATTTCTTCATCTTTCCCTATTTCTATAAATAACTCAAATTCATCATATCTATCGTATCCTACTTCTATTCTATCTATTCTATCTATTCTATCTCCTATCCTATCTATCTATCTAATCTATCTATCTCATCTATCTATCTATCTATGCCTACCTACCTATCTCTATCTACTACTAACTATCTATCTATGTATCCTATCTATCTATCTATCTATCCTAAATCTATCTTCTATCTACTCCTATTCTATATCTTTATCTACCTCTATCCTCACAACTCTACTCTACTCTATCTATCTATCTATCTACCTCTCTGATCTATCTATCCTACTACTCTTTAATCATATCATTCTTTACTCAATCCCTCTTATTCTATCTCATCTATCTCTATACTATCTATCTATACTATATTATCTATCTTATGCTCCTTTATTCCTTATTCTATCTATCTATCTATCTATCTTTATTCTAATTACAGATAACTAATTAATAAATAATAACCTATATATAATTCTATCTCTCCTATCTATCTACTGTCCTATCTATCTACTCACTCTATTCTCCACCTTTCCTTCTAATACTTTTCTCTCTCACTAAGCATCTTTTATTAATGTTATAATATCTCAATGATATCTATCCTATACCTACACTCTGCATCTATCTCACTCTTTCCTACCTCTAACCTCTAAACCTATTTGATCTTTATCTCCTCTATCTCATTCTATACTTCTATCTACCTCTTACCTGCTATATAACTCTCACCTCTCTCTTATCACTTATCTATCTTTATCTCATTCTACTCAATATACAGTCTATTCTTTCTATCCTGAATCCATCTCTTTCACTCCTAAATCCTCATCACAATCTATCTATCTAATCTATTATTCACTATAAAAGTACATTAATCTATACCTCTATCTAATTAATATCTACACTACATATCTTTCCATATTTATTCCTATTATTACTCCTGTGTCTATCTCCCTTATGTCACCTCGAGATGTTCATACGCGCTCTAGTTCTATCTCACTCATACTCTACTACCAATCCTGTTGGAGTAACCTATCACCACTCCTCCAACTATAATATGTTATATAATATATACAATCTATTATAATACTAAGCCATGTCCTACTAACCCCTCTACCCCCTATCCTATTCTGCAACATTCCTATTCTTACACACCAATTCAAGACTCTAGCGGACTTTCCTTTTTTTCCTTTAATATTACTCACACTAGGCTCACCTTAAAATAATTTTCATTCCAATTTATGTATATTATACATCCTCCTACCCTATCCCTCCCTACACATTATCATATTCCCTCAATACCTACACCTATATATATACTATTTGACATTTATCTTACCTCTCACCTTAACTCCTTCAATCTAGGTCTATATAATCAGTATCTATCTCATATTCTATTAGCTAGTCCACCTCACTCACTTCAATCTAATACTAAATGTTATTCTCACTCTCACCCTTTCATAATCCAACCTTCTATACCTCAACTATCTATTTCAATCCTCATCCTCTATCCACTTATTCTATCTCCTCAATTTCTCCATCTATCTCTTATTAAATCTTATCTACCTCTAATCCCTCACTTCTGATTTTATGCTCTGGAGAACCCTATTCTTCTACTTCTCTCAATAATAATATATCTCTACTCCTATCTCACCTTCTCACGTACTTATCATAATATTCATCGGTGTACGGTATTCTCCCATTATTCTGTGCAGCAATCGCAATCCCATTATTCCTATCTCACTTTCTATTATGTGCCTCATTGTCTCATCTATTCTATTCTCGTGTCCCTACTCTTCTCTACATCCTATCCCTCTCACTATTCTATGTCCTCTACTCTACTTCTACTCTATCTCAATTTGGTACCTATAACTGTCATATTTTACGCTACTTTACTATCGTTCTCCTACTACTTATCTATCTATTTCTCCTCCAATATATCTCATCATATATTCCATAATTACGTGACTCTTATTTTTACTCTCTTTTTATATATTTTTCTACCATGCCTCTGTCTTGTATGTATCTCATATACTATATCACTGCACTACTATTCATACTACTCACTACTACCACATTTCACTACTCCCTTTTATCTTCTGCTTTAGCACCTCACCACCTACTTTATTGTTACTCCACATTAACCCTATCTAGCCTCTTCAACTAATAATCTAGCCTCTCTAAATCTACTATATATTTCCACACTTACTCTCTCATACTTCACTAGTCATACCTCCAAATTCCCGTACCCTCATCACATTATCTCCACCTGATCAATCCATTACCTCTCTATATCTTACTTACTTCACCATCAACACTTATCTCTCATCTAATTTTATCATCAGCTACTTATAGCATAGTCTACTATTACTAACTAGTCTGTATCTTCATCCTTAAGCATCATACTAACTATCCTACCTACATTCTTCGATTAGCTAATTCCAAAAGTAGATCATTCAATCGTTACTACCTTGACAACTACCAAATAGTGATTCACTCACGAATATAATACTCCCCTAACCTATACCATTCATATGATCTACCTCTTAGAGAGTAAACTTTTTACTACCATGCCAGTGCTTAAACTGAGTCGTCACTTTACTAAAATCCTTATCCTATTTAGACTACACACATACTTCATAGTATAACGCCTTCTCACCCAGTCGTTTATACGTGTTCACTCTAAACCAGCCTAATGTAGTTAATAATCAATAGATTTACTCAACAATCTATAAATTAATGTATGTCACAAACGAGTATATTGTTACCAACACCATATCATGGTCTGTCTTATCGACACACAGCAAACATGGCTGTTACTCATACATATCAGTGTAGAACACTATCTCCAAAGTTAGTAGCCATTACGCACAGGTGTCGCTCAAACACGTACACCATGTGTCATAAACGAGGCATCCTATCATGTTATTCTTACACCACAGCACACAGATCGTAAAAGCATTCCAGTGACTAACCATAAGGCACAAATTGTTATACAGAGAATAAGTGTATCTTAAACCCAAAGATGTAAAACAGAATGTTTCATAATTCGTAATGTCTCAAAAGTCGTAAACAAAGCATCCGCTCGTAACAATCATAGGCTTGCCTCACAAAAATCTACATTAGTGGAAATAACGAGCATAGTGTTTACCACAAAATAACTAGTTCGTATACTCTATCACGCTACTACTGCTCGCTACTCGCTCACAATTAGAAACAGTGGTGTCAAAGAGCATATATCGTGAGTCAGCAAAAAAGAGTGAGATACACAAGCATAGCTAGTTCACATTTAAGTGCAACAGTGCTACCAACCAAAGTGTTATACACATGCAAATGTTGAACCAAAGCGTACGATAGTAATAAATGCTAGAACTAGTCGAGCACATGCGGATCATGCTCAAAATGCCTAACAGTGTTAATACGCAAAGTGCCTAATACTCTTCACCGACTATAGTGCTCTATTACAACTCACAAAGTGTAAAGATTGGCCACTCTTTCTATAATATTATTATTATTACTTCTTCTTTTAATACATATTTATTCAAGTGTACCCAAGAACATATTGCTCACAATTAGCGATATAGCTTCGTAACACAGCATAAGCTAGAAAAATCGCTCAATAGTGTACTCCCTCTTAATACCGTCTATCAACATGTAGTAAAATTCTGTTATCAGCAAAACGCTACTCATACCGCACAAAGTGTATACACAAAAGCGTGTAAATCTTATGCATATTTTTCGAATACAAACAAGACTGGATAAACGGCCTCGATAAGCTCAAAGTGTAAAACGTCTCCCAAACGTGTTACAAAACTACATCAGTGTAGTAAATAACCCAGAAGTGTTAAAATGCCAAGATCAAAATAAAACCTAAAAGCTCATACAAACCAAAGTGTAAAAGACAGATGTAAAAGTAACCATCTATCTATCTATCCTATCTATCTATCCTATTTATCTATCTAATCTATCTATCTCATGTAATCTATCTAATTATTTATTTCTTTATTTACTGTATTTTAATCTGGAGCCTCACTCTCTTATTCCTTATCGTCTTCTTCTATTTCTCTCAATATATCTATTTCTATTATCATAAAAATCTATACTATCCCTATCTCTCAAACTACTCTCCGATGCTTATACTATGCATTTCACTATGTGGTAAACCCTCCTACTCCTCTATGTGCTTATACTCTTACATACTATCACTATACAATAATCTATTTTGGACTCTTAATTTCCTTCAACTATCCTATCTATATATCTATCAAAATGTAAAGCAAGGCTGTAAAAAGCAAAGTGTAATAAACAGGGTGTAAATGCAAGGTGTTAAAGCAAAGTGTAAAAAGCCACAGTGTAAAAGCAAAGTGTAAAAAGCAAAGTGTAAAACCATAGTGTAACAGCAAAGTGTAAAAACAAAGTGTACAAAAGCCGCACTCACCACTTGTCCAACAAATATCAAAAGGTGACCTAAGCATTGCTTCAATGTATGAATGAATTAAAATATTTGAATACAAAGTGACATCACAAATTAGCAATATAGTTGTAATATAAGATATAAGTGTAAAAGCATAAGTGTAAAAAGCAACAATTAAGATGTAGTTAATAACTTAAAAAAATACACATAGTGTAAAAGAATTCCTTCCACGTATAAAAGTGTATACACTATAAGCACTAAATATAAAAGGAGAAATAAATGAAACTATACAAGTGATTGATAAAAACATCTAGTATATTAAGGATTAGCATAGATACACATTAACACTAAATCAAATATTTATATCTTCCCACAAAACCAGTTAAATCCACGTTGCGTCATCACACATGCACTTTCCATACCGTCGCTAACTAAATGACCCCTCAAGAGTCGTATTATCACTCTTTAGTAAAAATGATGCTCACAAAGACCGGAATTCAGATAAGTTTAAAGAAGACAATAAATGGAGAAGAGGTTTAGTGTTTTCTTGCAGGGTGTGGAAGATACCTGATAATTGAAAGATTGAAGAGCTGAAGCTAATTTTAATTTAGCTAATTGCTTTTTAGGAGAAGCATTAATATGAAATTTGCACTTATACTATGTTATAATATCATAAAATTAGTATTACATATGTCAAATAAGTGTTATATGCAATAAGTAATTATAAACACAAATGTATATCAAAAGACAAAATGTGTCGACTTATAACGTTTCCAGGCATTTAAAAGTATTAATATCCCTTAACTCTATTACTATACTAAATTATAATCCCTCCCTTAATTCATTTTTATTCATATTTCTAAATTCATACCTTTCATAGTCTTATATGTTAGTTCTCATATCCTTTATCCTACCCTAGATCTATCTAAAGTTCGTATATACATATCTTATTACTCTATGCTATCTCGGATCTTATCTATTTCTATCTCTATCTAACCATATTTTCACACGACATGACCTTATCTATATTATTTCTTCTCCCTCTAATCCTCACTATCTGATCGTATTCATATATTTCACTATTATACTTATCTATTCTAACTATATCTATATCTATTTAAACTCTTCTATCTATTCTATATCTATTCTATCTATTTTACTTAATCTATCTATCTAATCATCTCATTATCTTATCTTATCTATTCTATACTAATCATCTATCTATATCTAAATCTATCTTATTATTAATTTATATATATATGTATATATTCTATATCTGTCTATGATTTGTATTTCTAGTTTAAATTAATAAATATATATTAATTACATATATATATATATATAATTTAATATATTAATATATATATATAATTATTACTTAATATATATTTATATATACATATATAATAATATATAATATATCTATTATTATAATATACACTAATGTATTACCATCTAATATAAAATGAACAATAAAAAGGAGACACTACTAGATAACTTCCATAATTGCTTTGATTTGATCTATAAAATAATATATATATACTGTTTTCTATTTAGACAAAAAATATATCATTTTAAAAATATTAAGATACGTTAACTGTTATATTTTACGTAGTCCTCATTTATAATCATCTCTGTAGCTATTCTATATTATACGACTAGTCCTATGATTATATCTTATCATTATATCTCTCTATATAAGTCTAAAATTATCATCAATCTTTCAGTCTTTCCTTATTCTATTATCTAATATCTTACATCTCTTCTCTAATATCACTCCATTATCTCATAAATCTGTGATTGAAATCTTATCTATTGATGACACTATTCTTATTCTATCTATATATACTATCAAATCTATTCATATCTATATCTATCCTATCCTTTATATCATATATACGTACTATCTATCTATATATGGTAATCTAGTCTCAAATTTTATTATGATGCTTACTTTCGTGTATACTTAGTTGACGATCATATGCATCTTTGTGACGTTTATGAAAGAGAATCTTATCTTTCTATCACATTCCATACTTTCATCTCATCATAGTCTTATCCTTATTCTTTGTATGTATAACCGTCAATATATTTCTATTCCTATCTATCTATCTCACATCTATCTCATTTTCTATGCCATATATTCTATACTACTACTGTCTTTTGCGTAATCCTAATTATTAATCTTATAATTATAACTAATAACTGTCCTAATTCATGTTTTCGCTCCTTTACAGTGAGTATTAATAATATGAATAGTTAATATTATCATTTATATATACTTAAAGTTTCAAGGTAACTTAATAAAATATGTTATTATAATTATACTATAAACTATATAATATCGTATATATTATATCATATTATAATATATTATATTACTTAATTAAATGATCTATAATGATAGTTCATCATAGTAACCACTAATTTATATATCAATGGTTGGCAATGCAATTAGCTCTCATATACAACCCTTTAATATACTCATATTTATTCATATATAAAAAAATCTAGTTATAATTATTTTATTTTTAATTCTACATAATAAAAGTAAAACTTATTATTATATATTATATAATAAATAACTCAGCGATCAACACTTTTATATAAGCTATTTAACTAAATAACCTTATAGAGATGCTAAACATTATTAATTTGCATATTCAAATTCAATTCTAATAATCTATAAATAATTTAATTCACCCTTATCAATATACTAAGAGGGTCAAATATATGTAGTTTATTGATTAAACTTATATATTATTTATATGACACTATATTTTTATAATATTGTATATTATTATATTATATTAATACTGATAATATATATTTTATATATATTTATACCCACTTCACATCTCGGTAAGATGTTATTTTAGCTATAGATTATTAATAATGTGTGGTAGAGAGCGAAATATTATACGTATATATCCTTCTATCTACTTCAGGTCTTAAAGTGATAGCCATCAAAAGGTACTATACATAATATATGTATTAAGTCAATAGTATTTAAAGCATATGTGTTATAATAGTCAACGTCGTTAATTAAACATATAAAGCTATTTAGTATGGTAAAAGTGATCAAGGGGTGTCATCAATTAATTGCTAAAGTGTAAATAACATAAAGTTGTTAAAACAAGGTGTTAAAAGCTAAATGTTGTAATATAAAAGCAAGAATGTAATAAGTACATAAGTGTAAAGTCCTAAGTATGATAATAAAATGCATAAAATATATGTTATAATGAGCATATAGTGTAACACCAAATGTGGTAAAAGCAATATGTTAGTATTAAAATGAGCAAAGTGTAAAAGTTCATTATTGATGTAAAATATATTTCATGGTAGTATTTTGTAGGTATATAATTGTACTCTATATGCTGATGAATAAAAAGCATAGTTTAACACACTTCTTAAAATAAGCAATCTTACAAGTCTTTATTTCCAAATAGCAAAGTTTTGTAAATTATATTTATATTAATAACTAAATGTGTAATAAATAGCAATATAGTATTCTGGCAATAGGTAAGAGACCTGTTAAATAGCAAGTGTAAAAGCGTGAAGTGTAAAAGCGTAGTGCACAAGCAAAGTGAGTAAAAACTCTATATAAGCAAAGTGTGAGGTTACAAATACGCAATTAGTATGTATAAAATTGCAAAAGTTGTATAATAATAGCATAGTGTCATAAAATACATTAAGTTAAGCATATATCTACGATAAGAGCCTCGATCTTATATAGCATCATTAAGTTGTAACCAAATTCATATTAGGTACAACAGCTTACGTGATAAATAAAGCGATATAAGTGTATAACTCAAAATCATATGATTTAAAATAGCAATAGTAGTATAAAGCCATTAAGTGTAAAGCAAAAGATAGTAAATATATAAAGTGATAAATATTAGCATATCTCCTGTAATAATCATGCAATGAATTTAAGAGTAAAGTGTAAAAAAGTACAAAGAGTAGTAAACGCTCAAAGATGATATAAATAGACTAAAGTGTAAAAGCAAATGAGTGTATAAAGCAAAAATTAATAAATAAATATCCAAATTTATATGAAACAAGTAGCAACATTGAAATTACAGGTCACAAATAAAAACGGCTCATTTATACTCTATCTATCTATCTTATCTACCTATATCTATTACTATTAATATATCTATCATAATAATGTGAGATATGTATCTAGGTCTCATATGATATAACTATACGTTAATAAATATTACTTGATCGCTATAAATCTATACATAGTCTAAGTCTAGCGTACATTCTAGGTGAGTTCGGTAGGTTAGACGTAGGTGCTAGAGTCTGAGTTATGCTATTCTATTAATAATAGGTCTATCTCCGTTAGCAACTCTACTTCTACTTTTGTAGCTATGTAGGTGATACTATCATAATGCGTATAACTTAAGTTTTTATTCTTATCGCAAGTGGAGATAATTAGCGTGTATCTTCAGAGAATCGTCATGAGAAGTAAGTCAAGGTGTAAAATTTTTTCTGGTGAGCAAAGTAGTAATAAACTGTATAAAGTGTAAAGCAGCTCAGAAACGTAGGATGTAGAGAAGAATAGATGTAAAGATAAATAAGCAATAGTGAGTAAGTGCAATCATGCAATAATTGAGTATGAGGATAATAGCTGTAAAGCAGAGGTGTGTAAGAGCCAAAGGTGTTTATTAAGAAAGAAATGAGTATGATAATAAGAAGGAGACATAAAGTAGGTTGAGATAGTATGTGGGAAGAGTGTACACCACGCTGTAGGTGTTTGAGAGAGGAAAGTGTAAAGCAAAGGTGTGAAAAAGCTAGAGAGGATAGTTAAAAGCAAAGATAGTTAAAAGCATATGAAGTAATATGGATAAATCAGAAAACGTAGATAATAAGAAGACAATGAGGTATGTAATAAGAGCAGAGATGTTGTGGATTAAAAGCCTTGTGTTATTAATATAAATCATGAGAGGGTTGAAAAATCATGTATGTAAATTTAAGAAGTACTAAGATGCTAGATAAAGGAAAGCTTAAATGAAGAGATAGTACATAGGATCTATAGTATTGGTGATAATAAAGATAGCATACTAGAAGATAGTAAAGGAACAAAGAGTGTAAGTGGAAAGTACAATATTTCAGATCGGAAGAGTCGAGGTTGATAGAATATGCGAGAGTGGTGAAAATGTCAAGAATGGAAATAAGCTCTCAATATGGTAAAAAAGCTACGAGGTGGTACGAGAGCATAATGGTTGAGAGCACCTATGTAGTAATTAGCAAACCTGAAGCTTGTTTAGAAGAGCGGAAATAATAAATAGTCAATATAAGTGTACAAAGCACGATCGTGAAGATAACTCAGTGTGGGTGTTGAGTAAATCGATAGTCGAGAGGAGAAGTCATAGTTGGTAAGCCAAGGAGATGTAGTGGTAAAGTTTAGCATTGAAGATAGTAAGAGCGAGCCAGACTGCACAACGCTGTATAAAAGGCAATAGTTGTTACACAAACACATAACTGCTCATAGCTACTATTGATACCTTAACATAGACATAGTTGTAACACTCTCAAAGTGCCTAATGCAAAGACGTGTACAAACAGCTAAACGTGTAAAACAAGTGTAAAAGGCATAGTGTTAAGATGAGCGAGAAAAGGTGTGTATAAAAGCAAATAGAGTGTAGAATAGCATAGTTAAGATAGAGAATCGAGAGATGGAAAACAGCAAGAGTGATAAACTAAAAAGAAAGTGTAATAAAGCCATTTTAAAAATCATTATGATGTTAAAAAATCTATAGTGGTAAAAAGCATTAGATGTATAATATAAAATGACTCATAAGTGTAAAGCATTATAGTGTATAAAAGCAAAGTGTTAAAAAGCAAAGTATATATAAAAGCATGTAAAAAGCAAAGTGTATGAATATAGCAAAGTGTATAAAACAAAGATGTAATCATATAAGCAAAAGTGTCAAATCAGAGTGTATATAATAAAGCTGATAGTGTAAAAGCAAAGTGGTAAAAGCATAAGGTTGTAAAAGACAATAATGTGTAAGCATAAGTGTATAAAATAGCAAAGTGATAATAAATGACTAATAGTGTACAAATCACAAGTGTAAATAATCCAAAGTTGTAAAATAGCATAAGTGTAATAATATGACTTTATATTTAATAAAATTCATAGTGTAATTAATCATAGTGTAAAAGCATAGTGTAAAGCATATAAGTTTTAAAAGAACGGAAATAGAATGGAAATTACACCTCTATTTAATAAATTTTAAATGATATACTTTTCACAATATAACACAGCAATATAAAAAAAGCCAAAGATGGAAAAGCAAAGTGTAAAAGTCATGTGTAAAACGAAAGTGTAACAAGCAAGTGTAAAAGCAAAAGTGTAAAGCCAAGTTAAAACACCAAATATCTTATATAAAAAGCTAAAGTGCAAAGAACTAGGTGTATATATAAAAATTAATATACTCTATTATATCTATCTTAATCTTATCCTCTATCTATTCATAATCTATCTCTCTATTATCGTATATGTTATCTATCTTATCTATCTTAATCCATCTATTTATCTATCTATCTATCCCTAATACACTATTCTCTATCTATCCTAATACTATCTATATATCTATTTCTATTTCTCATATCTATCTATGCTATCTTCTCTATCTAATTCATTGTGTGGTAAATTTCGATTTTATAGTATTGCTATATTTATTTTGTGATTCTAAACACTCATCCATCAACTATTGTTCTATTTCTAATTCTTTTATATATCACTATATTTCTTAAGGTGATAGAATCACTTATCAATATCTAGTCTATTATATTATATATATATACTTCTACTTCTATTCTTATTATATCTATTTTTAGTGAGAATATTTATTTTATGTTTATGTCTGAAAAATTCTATCTCATATATTACGTTTTCAAATTTGAGGGAAGAGAGGTTCTTCTTTCTATTCCCTCTTTTTGTTAAAGAACAATTTACCACTTTATACCTATCAACTCTTATGTATATACCCATCCATTACCATTAATATTACCATATATATATTTACCATTATCATTATCACATTCATATCATTTCCATTTATATCACCCTTATATACCTTCAAATCTAATTTCATTAATGATTACAAGCTTCATTTTTTATTCGGATTTATAAAGCACGTAAAAAAGATCACATCGAATTATTTCTAATCTTAAAATTAAAATTGAAATCTGATTAGTAGGAAAAAGTAATCTTCATTTTGATCTTAATCATAAGATTTCATCAAATCGATTAAACTAATTATTTTGGATTATGATGATTAAATATCTAGCAAAGGGTTTTCGATCCCCATTTTGACACAAACTTGTGACTATTTTCTACAAACCACTAATAAATGTAAAAATAATTTAACTACTTGGCACAAAAATTATTTGAAATTATATAACTTCAAATATTCCATTTTGAGTAGTAATCCATTTAAATATATATTATATATTATATTATTTAATATATTATTATATTAATATTATAATATATATATATTATATATATAATATAATATTATAATATATATATATATATATATTTATATATATATTATATTATAAGGATTATTATAATATATATATTATTATATATTAGGGATTAATAAGTATTAATAGTGTAAAAAATGACTAAATGTATAAGGCAAAATGTTTTATAACAAGCTATAAGTGCTTAAAGATACACAGATGTTAAATAACAAAGGTGTTAAAAGTCATAGAGTTTTTAAAGCTTTAAAAGTTAGTTTAAATAAGCATAAAGTAGTAAAGCAAGGTGTATAATAAAGCAATTGGTAAAAGCAAGGAGTAAAGTAACTAGATTAAAAGAACCTATATAAAACTATAGTTTTAAGAAAAAATATAATCGGTACTCAAAAAAGGAATCTTATCTAGCCAATTATTCCGAAGGAAAGATTGAAATTTAAATTCTATGTTGTCAGATATAAAATATGGCAGAGTCTCATTCTCCCATTTATTAAAGTAATTTTGCAAATGTTGTTTTCATTGGGAATATCAAATAATTCATTTTTTATCTTTAAAATTTTTTAAAAGTTTTAATATTTCAACAAAAAATTTAAAATTTTATATTTCTATAACAGTTATAACAATGCTCATATTTCAACAAGAGTTTTAAAATTTCATATTTCTACAACAGCTTTATACTGTAAGTGTTCATATTTCTACAACAGCCTTGAGCGTGTTCATATTAAAATGTGTTTAAATCTGTACAAAAGCTTTATAAGTAGTCATATTTCTAAAACAGTTTTTTGCTACAGCTTTATAAGTAATCATATTTCTACAGTTCTTGAAAGTTTTCTTGTTGTAATGAAAAAAGGATGGCAAGATTTCCAAAACAACTCTCCATACAGCACCAAGAACTTGCTTCTGATAATGTTTTTATCATTTGTAATCAACTCTATCTAGTTAGATTACAATCATAATAATAATAATTCTATAATAATCTCTTCACTTAACATTTGTTTAGCTAACTAAGGGCAATATTTATACTAATAATAATATCTATAATCATAATAATAATGCGTACACTCATATTCATAAATTCATATAAAATAATATAATACCCTTGAGTTAAATTCTAATCTATCTATCTTATCTAAATTCATAATCTATCTTCTATCACTATTCTATCTAATCTATATAAGCTAATATAAATTTCTATCTATCTATATATAACTAAATAATCTATCTTATCTACTTATCATTATACTCTAAATTACTATCTATTAATACTAATATCATATAATCTTTTATAATATATTACTTCTATACTATATATCTATCTATCCTAATATTACATAAATTCTATTCTAAATATTATCTATATATATATATAAATAATATTATAATAAATGGAATTACCTAATACTGGTACTTGTTATTTCATACTCTTTGTATATATAATATATATAATATAATATTATAAAATTAAATTATATTATATCCTATACATAGCTTATAATTGGTGTATTTTAATATGGTTTTACTTTTTGCCTCATCCATGCTACTCATAACTATAATTTAACACGAAGAAATAATAATTTATCAAAAAACATAATTAATTAACATATACAAACAATCATATATTAAAAGTATTTAAATACGTTGTATATAAGTACTGAAAAGTATATTTAAATAAATATTTTAATTTATAAAATACTTAAATAAATTAAAATTGATATCAGATTTAAATGAAGGAAATAATGCCTTAACGTAATATATACTTATAATAATACGGAATCAATTTTTAAATCGCCCATACTTCTAATTTAACCTATCCTTACAATAAGCTAATCTATTCTAACATTAAATCTACACTAAGTTATCATAATCTCATATATTCTAAATCATAAATTACAGTAATCTATTCTTCATTCTACTCTTAGCTCTTACTCTCTTAACTTATACTAACTACTAATCGCAACTCATTCTTCTAGTCTATCTCATAATTCTACGTCCAATATTTGTTGCTTAGTTCAAATCTATTCTACCGCTATCTCATAGTTCCTATCGTGAGTCTCTTGAGATCTTAGTCTACGTCTACCGTGAAGCTTCTATACTATATTTCTGAGTTCTTGACTAATCGACATAATCAATATATCTAATCATATCTTAACAGATTTAAGTGACTTATACCTAGTCCACTATCTGTCTTTACTCTAACTACTCTATCTCAGTATAATCAATATATCTATATCATCATAAATCTTATTTTTATCTCATACTTGTACATAACATGAGCACACTCTGACGATCTAACTAATCTCATCTATCTTCATTTATTGTATATATTCTATTGTCTGTAAACTATAATAAAGACTTATTTGTAATATATATTTATTATCACTCCTGTCTATGTGAAGCTCAAAAAACTGAAAATAGCTATGAAGGTGACTTAATTCACTCTTAAACAATATTAAATAAAACCAGACATTATAACATATAAAGTTATTTAAACTGTATTGGTCTACTTAATGATTCAAATTAATATAATAGAAAGTAATAATGAGTTATTTCTAATATCTAATTTATTAAATAATTATTATAATTTTAAATATCTTTACTTTTAATAAAAATAATATTCATTATTATTGTAAGTATTAAAATACTCTGAATAGATTGTCCGATATGGTTTATACCGTGACTCGAGCAATACGTGGTGGATTAATAAATATATAGATATAATGAAATATCTTGTTTTACTTGTAAAAGTATTATCTTAGATAATACTTATTAGTATAATGCGTAAAATTATAAATATGAATATATTATTAAAGAAAAAAAATGAATGGAGACGTTGGAAGCCAAAAAGGCTATAGATGATACCTAAAATAGACATATAATGTAATAAGTTCAAGCTAAGTTTAAAAGCTAAAGATAGTGATAAAAAATAGATAACAAAGATTGTAAAAATCAATAGGAGTAGTATAATAAGACATAGAGTTGATATTAAAGCAAAGTGTGAAATCAAAGTGTGATAATAAATAGAACTAAAGGATGTAAAATAATAAGCAATGATTAAGTGAATTAAAATAAGCAAAAATTAGTTACGAATAAGCAGATAGGTCGTAAATAGCTCACAGTTGATAATAAAAGCTAACAAATAGAATATGTTTAACAATGCATAAAACGTTGGTATAAACCAAAGTGTGTTAAATATAGACAATAAAAGGTAATATAGATCTAAAGTGTAAATAATGAATAATAATAATAATAATAAATATAGTAATAAATAAATATTAAAATTGGTGTAAAATCATAGTGAATAAAGCCATATATATTGATATTAATAAAATATGACAATAAGT
>JABUQX010101624.1:0-2500 GCA_015478945.1 Trachelipus rathkii
AGGGTGGACCCCTCCGGTGGGTCCATGGACTGCCGAAAGCCAAATCCAACTCTATTCCGTCTCCGAATCCGACTCCAACTCGTCTCCGACTCCGAATCCTTCAACCTTTCTCTAGTTTCAGTCTTCTACGATCATTTTTTAATTTTTTGTGGGGGCACATCCCCCCTTACAGGGGGGACGCGAGAAACGTAATCTCGATCTCCGACCGAGATTGCGCATCATATAAATCACATCCCAAATTTCATTCTCAATACGTTAACCTAACATGGTTTTCAGGAGAATTTGACCATCGGCGCTAACGGGGGGCACCACACCTTAGGGGTGACTCTAGCGATCACAAACTCGCTTGGGATCAGTTATCACCTTCATAAAACGATATACCGCCAGTTTGAAAGCTATAACGTTAACCTCTAACCCATGTAGATATATATCGGACTCAGAACGGACTGCGAAGAAGAAAACCTCGGTGGAATTCCGATGTCGAGTGCGTAAAAAACGATGCCCTTAACAGGGATCGTTTTCGACTTCAAGATCGATTTCCTTCGGAAAATCGAATCTTCGCTGAACTAATAATAAATGATTAATGTGTATCGTGTGAGGTGCGCACGCGCGCTCAGTCCTGTGTCTGTCGTCAACAGACCTTCGGTCTGTTTGACCTCCAGGTGCTCGGTTGCCCAAACGCTCGTTAGGCCTAAACTCATCCACGCAGCATCATCGCCCACAGAGGGGCGTAAGCGCAATATCGCGTCCGACGCATGGGGGGTGAACCACCCTCTATGAACATCCTACAGACTTGAAGAATTACAGACGGAGATTCGTACCTGTACCGGGCGTTATCCATACATAAGCTTATATTCCCAGTTTAAAGCCATATATCCTCTTTATACCTTTTGAGAAAACAGGCTGCCACGGTCCATGATTGCGCGCAATACTACATATATATATAGTATATATATATATTATATATAATATATATATTATATATATATATATATTATATATATAGGAGGTATAATTTTAATAATATATAATATATAATATATATTTATATATATTTAATATTATATATATATATATATACTATATATATATATATATAATATATATATATTATATATATTATAAATATATATATATATAATATATATATATATAATATATATATTAATTATATATATATATATATAAATTTATATATATATACTATATATATACATATATATATATATATATATATATATATATATATATATATATATATTATATATATATATATATATATATATATATATATATATATATATATTTATATATATATATAATATATATATATATATATATTAGCGGCGATTCGAATTCCGGTCCGGCCGGAATTCCGGCCGGGAATTTGAAATTTTTTCCGGTTTCGGTTCCGGCAGGAATTTTGAAAAATTCCGGCCGGAACCGGAATTACTAATCTACTTCTGAGAAAAAATTTGATGGAAGGGATTTATTTTACATAACCCATAGCCCATCTTTTAACAAAAAATAATAGTAGCCTTGTGTAGCATTCATACAGTGTATTACATATCTACAGTATTCTTTAAATATATTCTTCAATTAAATTTAAATTATTTCCCAAAATAATCATATATATTATATATATATATATATATATATATATATATATATAGGGAGGAGGGTATATATATATGAGTAATAATATATAATTATATATATATATATATATATATATACTATATAGTATATATATATATATATATATATTATATATATATATATATATATATAATATATATATGTATATATATATATAAAATAATATTCTATAATAAATATATATATATATATATATATATATATATATATATATATATATATATATATATATATATATATATATATATATATATATAATATATATATATATTACTGTTTAGCAAGTATTTTGATGTTTTTTAAACGTTTTTTCCTTCAAATATATTTCCTGCTTCTGAAAATAAAAATAATTTCTCTGAATATATGGGGGAGACTGGAAAGGAGAGTAATTTTTGGGCTAGTACTGCTATGTTTGGGAATTTAGCTTTGGTCACTTTCCACCAATTAAGTAATTCTTCTTTTCCCCGAATAGAAATTGATTTCTCTGGTAAAAAAAAATTCCATTTCTCTAAGAATTTCACCTTTTTAGAGCCATTGATTTTTCTATTTTTCTTTTTTGCACTAACTGACTCGCTGTCACTTTCACTTTCTTCAAACTTATAAAAACTAAGTAACTTTGCAGTAATTTCTTTTCTTAATGCTCCTGATAATTTTGAGGTACTTGGCAAATCTAAGTTCATTGTAGATAATGCTCGTTTCTGAAAAGGAATGGATGATCATCGCTGAACCTTCATCGTAATGCTACTGAACTATTATCACACACTACCGTTCAATTTATTTGCCATATTTCTTTCAAAGCATTCCATTTTCTGCTCAATTCTCTTACTTTCATTCGAAATAA
>JABUQX010101624.1:17500-22500 GCA_015478945.1 Trachelipus rathkii
CTATATATTATATATATATATATATTATATAATTATACTATTACTATACTATATTACTAGTCAGTATATACCCAGGGCGTCTAATATATTATATATATATATATGTATATATACCTATAATATATATATATTATATATATATATATATAATATATAATATATATATATATATAAATATAATATATCTATATATATACTATACTATATATATATATATATAATATATATACTATATATATACTATATATTATATATATATATATACTATTAAATATTAATTTTCATACCTATATATATAATATATTAATATACCCCCAGCCCCCCCCCCCCACTGCACACCCCACTCCCCCCTCCCCGTCCCTACACTCACCGTCTTGTTTATTAACTAATATTATAATTATTATTATTATTATTATTATTATTATTATTATTACTTCTTATTATTATTATTATTATTAGTTATTATTATTATATTTATTATTAATTCATTATTCATTTTTTTTTTGCTTTTATTTTATTTTTTTGATTTTATTTTATTTTTATTTTATTTTATTATTATTGTCATTATTTGTTGTTATTATTATTCATATTGCTGTAATTATGATCACTTTTAATACTTTTACTTGTCCTTTGTTAATGTCGTTATATCTCTCTTGCTCCCCGCAACTCTTCTCATTCCTGTACACCCCACCCAGCTCGCTTTTTAGTTTATTGTTTTTACAGTTGCATTTAACACTATAAACATAGTTTTCAAAACCATAATTACTTCTGTTTTAATAACTAACTAACTACTCTAACTAACAACTAACTACTAACTAACATAACTAACTAATAACATACTAACTAACCTAACTAACTACTAACTAACTAACTAACTAACTAACTAACTAACTAACTAACTAACTAACTAACTAACTAACTAACTAACTAACTAACTAAACTAACTATTATATATCAACTATACCTCACTACTACTCACATATATAGTATATATATATATATATATCCACCTATATACCTACCTAGTCACTATATAGTATATATTATAATATAATCTATAGTATATATATATATAATAATATACAACACACAATTGCGATGAATGGTAGGAGTAATTGTCAATCACAAATCAACATTTCGTAACCCATACCTACAACACCTTTCTCCCTCACAGCATTTTTGTCAGGTGCATTTGTTATGTTTTTTTTTTTCATTTATTTAAATTTGTGATTTTGTTTTAATTTTTATTTTTGCTTTGGCTTGCTAATTCTTTTATCGTACCCACTCTCATTCATGGTGTGATTATTGTATTATTATATAGGTTTTTATCTTTTAATTTTATTCTGTAAATTATTTTTAGAAGTAACATTTTTTGCTGAAGAGGTCGAGGATACCGAATTGTCCGGATTTTATGACAATAATGAACTGCCCTCTTCTCCATTTTTGTTCGTCTTCCTGTTTATTATTAAGACTAGGTTCCCAAGGAACAAATTCTTATTATTATTATCTATATACTATTATCTATATACTCTATATATATATAATATATATATTATTATATATTTATATATTATATATATATATATATTATATATATATCTATATATATATAGATCTATAACATATATATATATACTATATATATATATAATATATATATATATATATATATATTAAATATAATATATATTACTCACCTCAATACCTATATATATATATATATATATATTATATTTATATATTTTATACCCTATATTATATTATATATATATATAGTATATATATCTACTATTTATATATATTATCATTTAATATATATATATAATATATAATAAACTATATATTTATATATATACCCTACCCTCACCTATATATATATAATATATATATATATTAATATACTACTATAATATATATAACTTATATACTATATTATATATAATTATACTATATAGCTTTTATATATTATAAATATATATATATACTATATTATACTATATATATATATATATATAATATATATATCTATATAGTATATATATACTATATATATAATATATATATATATATACCTCACTACTATATAATATTATACTATATATAATATAACTATATCAATCATCACTACTTCCTCAATAATCTCATATTATCCGTAGCTAATAGCTTATGATAATAACTACATCTCCGTGACACCATTCATACGCTGAGGGACATCGTGCATATTTTTAGGTGTTGCGTGGTTATAGGCTATTCTCATTGTTACACCATATTCATATAAAAATTGAAATATATATATATATATCAATAATATCATATACTATATAAATATATATATTATTATATATATACTTATATTATTATATATATATAATTTTATATATATATAATATATATATAATATACTAATATATAATATAATATATAACTATATATATATATATATAATTTATACTATTAATTTATAATATATATATATATTATATATATTATTATATATATTATAATATTATTATATATTATATATATATAATATATATATATATATATTAATATTATATATATATATATAATAATATACAATACATAATTGCGATGAATGGTAGGAGTATTTGTTACATTTTACTCCCCGACACCGAACGCTCATGACTGCTTGTAGAATGTAATAATGTTCGAGTAATTCCATGTATATGTTGCTGTAGGATTATATATGTATCAAGGGTAAGTATAGTTGATATATATTTTATATATATATATATACTATTTATAATATATATATATATTATTATATATTATAAAAATTTATAATAATAAAAATATTAATTATAATAATAATAATAATCTTTTTAAAAAAAATAACAACCATTACTTAAAATCGGTAATTTTTTATTATTAATTAATATTATATATATATATTATATTATATATACTCACCCTATATATACTACTATACCTATATATACCCTATACTATACTATATATTATATATATAATATTTATTATATATAATATATTATACTATTATATACTATATAATATATATATATATATATATATTATATATATATATATATATATTATATCTATATCTATAATTTTTATATATATATATATATATACTATTATATATACTATATATATATACTTTATATATATATATAATATTAATACTATATATACTATATATATACTATATATAATCTAATATAATATATATAATATATGATATATATATTATTATATATATATATATATATATTATACATATACATATAATAAGTTATATATATATATATATATATATATATATATATATATATATATATATATATATATATATATATATATAATATATATATAATATATATATATAGTTTTTTGTTTAGTTAGTTTTAGTTAGTTAGTTGTTAGTTTAGTTAGTTAGTTTAGTTAGTTATGTTAGTTTAGTTAGTTTACTAGTTAGTTAGTTAGTTGTTAGTTAGTTAGTTAGTTAGTTAGAAATATAGTAAAAAATATAATAAGAAATGTAAATGGTGAAAGGTAGGTCAAGAGTATTCAAGAATTGGTTATAACGATTCGAAATATGTATAGCTTCCATATTCAATTGTTCCAGATCGTTAATAATACGGAATGATTTGCCTCCTTTCTTGCCTCTACCATTATGAGATAATCTCATCCCATTCATCATGGATTACTTTGTATTCCCGTGCGTAGAGGATTCCAAATTTGAATTTGAAGATATAACAATCTTTCAAGATGTATAGTAAGTATTCAAAGAAAGTTGGAAAATTTTTTAAGTTTCAAAAACAGTAGCAAAAACATTAAAAAAAAAATATTTTCATCTAGAGAATATCAAAGTTATAAGATTCTAGATTATCAAGATGTTTTGCAGAAGTATTCAAATTAATATAGGCACAAGTAACCACAAACCCCAACCTTAAATGGGAAATTATCGAAAATGTTGAAGTTAGATATATTATGATTGTTAGAAACGGTTTCCATAGATATTTGAGGTTCAGACAAAGGATGAAAGCTATCGAGATGGTATTACACAGATGCGAAATTAAAATGTAAGCCACGGATGTTGGCAAAGTGTATAATAGCCGCACGTTCAAGCCCACGTCTGCCCCTCGTACATAAAACCCACCATTTAAAGTAAATTAATTGAAAAAAACTACAAGAAGTGTACTAAAATCCGTACAAAAAATTCTTGAATTGGATTAAAACTGATGATACTAATACAATTTTATTTTTATAAAACGATCTGTAACTCTAATTAATACGTAACTAAGAGTTTAAATAAGAAAGTAAAACGATACCTTATCATTTAGAAAGGCAATCTTTCACCTGCAGGAAGATACTTTATTTTGAAAAACACTTAAATTGGTAAATAAAATAATAATAACAATAAGAAAGACACACACAAAAAAAAACACCCCTAAAAAGCATTCCGAGAATTATCGTCATCTTTATATTTTATTATGGTGTGAAAAATCTATTCTCCGCGACACTAAAATTCTTTTCTTATTAAAAATTACAATGATTTTTGTGGTTCCTCTTCCTCCCGCTCTTTTTAGTATTTTGTCAAAACAAAAGTTAACTCTAACTTTGCATCTTCCTTGGCCCTTCTTTTATAACCTCCAACGGCCCAATTCCGTTTTACCTTCCGCTAAAGCTGAACTTGTCTCTCAAAACTTAGATCTAATTTCACCTCAGACGATTTCCCAGAGTTCTTCCTCCTTCTTCACTCCACTCCATTTATGACTCAACTAGGGTTGGCGACGACTCCTGGGTCGCGTGCGGTGCGGTCGTGGTGGCGGGTGAGGTGCGCATCCAACACACTCTCTCAGCCGCCTGGTGGCGGTGGGAAGAAAAAATAAACACAAAGTGCGGTGCGGTGCGGGAGCACGATGAAAAATTGGTGGGTGTGGGTGGCGAGTGCGGTGGGTGCGGTGCGTGGTGCTGGCTTTTGATCGGGGTACGCACCCGCACAGCTTCCCGAC
>JABUQX010101625.1:2500-10000 GCA_015478945.1 Trachelipus rathkii
TTTTTGTCCTTCCTTTAGGGACTTAGCCCTTTTTTGATGTCTTAACCTTGTTTGACCATGATATTTCGTCCTTAACCTTGCCATATACCATGGGTCAATTTCCACGCTAACTTGATGGCTTTGATGGTTCCCAATCACCGTAAGAAGTACCTAGGGATGTTCTATTAGTGTTCTATGAGTATTAGATGAGTGCCAGGTGAGTGCCAGGTGAGTGCCAAGTGAGTGCCAATGAGTGCCAATGAGTGCCAAGTGAGTGCCAATGAGTGCCAAGTGAGTGCCACATAGTGCCAAGTGAGTGCCACATAGTGCCAACTGAGTGCCACTTTTTTCAAGCCTTTTCTAGCCTCCCCTGAGCCTAGAATAGCCCTAATATGGGTGTCTACCCCTAGGTAATAAGGTATGAGGATTCGATTGGTGTATATTACAAGTTGCTAGGATGCTTCCTACTATGAGTTAGTCTTTTTCTATCACTTATACACTTATACACTACGACACTTATACACACATTCACTATGACACTTATACACACTATGACACTTACACTAAACCATATACACTTACACTCACACACACAGATACACTTACACTTACACTCACACACTCGATATTTTGATGCCTCAACTTTGATGCCTCAACTTTGATGCCTCAACTTTGATGCCCCAGCATAAATGTCTCAGCATTGATGCCTCAACTTTGAAGGTTCATCTTTGATGACTCATCTTTGATGACGTCATCTTTGATACCATCTATATTGATGATTCATCTTTGATGAAATCATCTTTGATGGCTCATCTCTACCCTACATCATAGAACAGAGTTAATATTAATGTCTTCCCCGGGTTCATAATTGGAACACCAGGGCGCCGCATGCGCCCTCCGCGCGAAGGCTGACAACCCACCGCAGGCGACCGCCACGTCCCCGCCCGCCGCGTTCCCGCCCGCCGCGTGCGCCCGCAGGCGCAATATTTCCGCGTTACCGCCCGCCGCGTGCGCCCGCAGGCGCAATATTCCTGCGGGAATGAAAAATATATATACTATAAGTCATTCATTTTTATTTCATACTTAAGCATTTCAAAGAATTTCTTTTCAAATATACTATGAGTCATTCATTTTTATTTCATACTTAAACATTTTTATTAAAAACATTTTCGCGAACCTAAAACTGTAACTCATTACAGACCTATTATTTAACACATATATTTATTAACATTATTTTTACTTAATACTTTTTACTTAATACTTTTTAATTTATAAATTTTTAAAAATTGCATGTAAGAAGAAAAAATCCAGAGTGTCTGATATATAATCATTTTATTTTACTACAATTGTACGAAATTTTACTAAAAACATTAACATTACATACCTTAAAGCAGTAAATCAGTAAAACAATAGAGGTGTTACCTAACACCTAGGGGGGATTAGTATGCTTTTGTTTTACTGCTTTACTGCTTTAACTTTCTGCTTTACTGCTTTAACTCACTGCTTTACTGCTTTAACTCACATACATTACATACCTTAAAGCAGTAAAGCAGTAAAACAATAGAGGTGTTACCTAACACCTAGGGGGATTAGTATGCTTTTGTTTTACTGCTTTACTGCTTTAACTTTCTGCTTTACTGCTTTAACTCACTGCTTTACTGCTTTAACTCACATACATTACATACCTTAAAGCAGTAAAGCAGTAAAACAATAGAGGTGTTACCTAACACCTAGGGGGGGATTAGTATGCTTTTGTTTTACTGCTTTACTGCTTTAACTTTCTGCTTTACTGCTTTAACTCACTGCTTTACTGCTTTAACTCACATACATTACATACCTTAAAAGCAGTAAAGCAGTAAAACAAAAGCATACCACAGAGGGAATAGTAAGCGTTTGTTTTACTGCTTTACTGCTTTAACTTATGTTTTACTGCTTTAACTTTCTGCTTTACTGCTTTAACTTTCTGCTTTACTGCTTTAACTTTCTGCTTTACTGTTTTAACTTTCTGCTTTACTGTTTTAACTCATATATTTATTAACATTATGTTTTTTATTTTGTTTTAATACTTTTTATTTATTTTATTATTATTTTTATTTATTTTTATTATTATTTTTATTATTTTATTATTTTATTTTTATTATTATTTTATTATTTTTATTATTTTTATTATTTTATTTTATTTTTATTATTATACTTAGTGTTATTTACTTCATGCCTATTGTTATTATTATTTAGAACACACATTCACTAACACTTATACACACATTCACTATGACACTTATTCACTATGACACTTATACACATTCACTATGACACTTATACACACATTCACTATGACACTTACATTAACCATAGACACTTACATTTACACTTATACACACACACACACACACACACACACACACACACACACACACACACACACACAGATTTACTCACACACAGATTTACTTACACTCACGCACAGATTTACTTACACCCGCAGATTTACTTACACTCACACACCGATTTACTTACACACGCAGATTTACTTACACATATAACGTATAATTTATTAAAACATTTTATGTTTTAATTAAACACGAACATTTATATTACTCATTCAAATATAACTAAAATTATTTCAAAGTTTCTTAAAACTTCTATAATAAATCAATCATTATCTTTGAACAAAGAATTTATTATTAACTGTTAATACTTTTTGTTTATAAATTTTATAACTATCAAGTTTTAAAATAACTTTTACTAAAATTTTATGAAATTTTATTAAAAACATATATTTTACGTACCTTAAAGCAATAAATCAGTAAATCAGTAGGGCAAGCCCCTAGCACCCCTCTACACCAAGCTATGCCACGTTATGTTCTATTGACTTACTGCTTTACATCATCTTTAGCCATGTAATAAGTATAAAAATAACAAAATAAGTTCTTCTCTGCTAACATAACATTTATTTTATTAAAATCTTTTTAAGTTCTTATTTAAAAATAACAATTATTCACTTACATTTATATTATTCGCTCGATGTTAACTAAAAATATTTCAAAGTTTTTTTAAATAATTCGGATTTTCTTTATTATTATTATTATCTATGTACATTGACAATCCATCACGAGAAAACACAACAACCCGCACTCCTTACAGATACGAAACTGACCTCTCTCTGTAAAATGTGTTGAAATAACTACTTCAGGCTAAATTTAGGATAAACCTTTTTGTACCCCGGGGCGATTTAGACCTAATTCCAGGTCAAAATATATTTCAAGCTGACCTTTTTCTGTAAAATGTGGTGCAATAACTACGTTAGGCCTAAATTTAGGCCTAAATAATTAGGCCTTTTTGTATCCCACGCTGATTTAAGCCTAATACCAGGTCAAAAGGTAATTCCAGTATAGACAAGAATCGAGAATCAATGTTATTATTATTTTATAAATATATTTCAAACTGAAACATGCTGGATCGGTAAGATCCTTTAAGCAGGTAAGAAGGAAATGTTTACCTTTCTTGTGAGTGGACGGAGTAATCCTTATCTCTATATGACCTCGTATGTGATTGGTCGAGAATTATTTTATCGCTTTTTTGGTTTTACGTATGTAAAAACATGTTTTTTCATATCCTGAACCTTATCTGTGATTGGATGAAAATTATATTGGAGGATGCGTGTTTTAGATCCAAACTCATTTTAAAATCATACTCGTTTTGGCTCTTAAGCGGTGCACAAGTTCTCTGGTTTGTAATAAAAGTGTTCTATTTTCACTAAGTGTATATCATGAACCACCTTAACATGTATACCTCAATACAAGACATTATCCAGTGGGAAATCAAGATCCCAGGAAGTAGGGTTTCATTCTTATATAAAAGAAAACCCGATGGATTTGAATTTTTCAAGTGTGCTACCCAATCACCCTGTTATAATACCAAGCGTATTTTCATGAGTCCAGATGAATTACTTTGTATATGTAATCACACTGAAGAGTGGCTTACAGAATACTTTAAACCAAGCTCAGCTTTAAACTGGACCGAAACAGTTATTAGCCTGTGCGAAGAAACCAGCGATAAGCAACTTACTCTATCATTTTATAAACATCAAAACATAATCAGTTTGGAAGTTAGATTATGGGAGAGAAATAATGAAACAACAGTATTTGAACCTACATCATTTGGATTCTACATTTCAGGCCTAGCGCAGATGAAATATATGTTAGAGGTACGTAAGCGAATGTTAATACAGATGAAGAAGACATTTGTGTTATCTAATTACGTAACCGTAATTCATTACATGTTATACCAAGAATACTACGCATTTAAGAAAAACCTGATTGATGATCCTACGCACATCATCGATCGCTTCCTAAGTTCTATAGACGTACAGAAATTCATTTATCTACTTAGAAAACAATGGCAAGAAAGTATTTATGCAGGTGACCCAGAATGTAAATATACTATGATATCTGAGCGGGAACTTTTTACGTATGTGTTAACTGAATGTATTAATGAGACACGAAACTATATCATCGATAATGATATAAATGATTGGCATATTTGCAAAGATTTAGAGAGTTAATTTTAATATAAAATAATCATAAACATTATGTGTAAAATGTATGTGGAAGTGTTATATATAATAATATTCCTGTATTATATTTAATGTGAACCTTATATATAAAATCATTGTAAATATATTTAACACTCTTGTATATATTTAATTTTGGTCTTATATATATATATATATATATATCGCTCTAAACCAAATATCACCTATATATATATATATATATATATATATATATATATATATATATATATATATATATATATATATATATATATATATATATATATATATATAAATTACTGTAAGATAATGATTATTAAATTTCTAATTATATAGTAACGTTTTATTAGCCTTATTTTTACTTTCTTAAATAAATATTTACATGTATGTTAAGAGTTTAAATAAACGAGTCCCAGGTTCAGGATATGAAAAAACATGTTTTTACATACGTAAAACCAAAAAAGCGATAAAATAATTCTCGACCAATCACATACGAGGTCATATAGAGATAAGGATTACTCCGTCCACTCACAAGAAAGGTAAACATTTCCTTCTTACCTGATCAAAGGATCTTACCGATCCAGCATGTTTCAGTTTGAAATATATTTATAAAATAATAATAACGTCCAGTTTTCGATTCTTGTCTATACACAGAATTACCTTTTTGACCTGGTATTGAAGCAAATCGGCGTGGGATACAAAGGAAGCATTACTAAATAGACCTAAATTTAGGCCTAACGTAGTTATTGCACCACATTTTACAGAAAAAGGTCAGTTTGAAATATATTTTGACCTGGTATTAGGCCTAAATCGCCCCGGGGTACAAAAAGGTTTATCCTAAATTTAGCCTGAAGTAGTTATTTCAACACATTTTACAGAGAGAGGTCAGTTTCGTATCTGTAAGGAGTGCGGGTTGTTGTGTTTTCTCGTGATGGTTAACAATGTACATAGATAATAATAATAATAAAAGAAAACCCGAATTATTTAAAAAACTTTGAAATATTTTTAGTTAACATCGAGCGAATAATATAAATGTAAGTGAATAATTGTTATTTTTAAATAAGAACTTAAAAAGATTTTAATAAAATAAATGTTATGTTAGCAGAGAAGAACTTATTTTGTTATTTTTATACTTATTACATGGCTAAAGATGATGTAAAGCAGTAAGTCAATAGAACAAAACGTGGCATAGCTTGGTGTAGAGGGGTGCTAGGGGCTTGCCCTCCTGATTTACTGATTTATTGCTTTAAGGTACGTAAAATATATGTTTTTAATAAAATTTCATAAAATTTTAGTAAAAGTTATTTTAAAACTTGATAGTTATAAAATTTATAAACAAAAAGTGTTAACAGTTAATAATAATTTCTTTGTTCAAAGATAATGATTGATTTATTATAGAAGTTTTAAGAAACTTTGAAATAATTTTAGTTATATTTGAATGAGTAATATAAATGTTCGTGTTTAATTAAAACATAAAATGTTTTAATAAATTATACGTTATATGTGTAAGTAAATCTGCGTGTGTAAGTAAATCGGTGTGTGAGTGTAAGTAAATCTGCGGGTGTAAGTAAATCTGTGCGTGAGTGTAAGTAAATCTGTGTGTGAGTGTAAGTAAATCTGTGTGTGTGTGTGTGTGTGTGTGTGTGTGTGTGTGTGTGTGTGTGTGTGTGTGTGTGTGTGTGTGTGTGTATAAGTGTAAATGTAAGTGTCTATGTAAATATGAGTGTCATAGTGAATGTGTGTATAAGTGTCATAGTGAATGTGTGTATAAGTGTCATAGTGAATAAGTGTCATAGTGAATGTGTGTATAAGTGTCATAGTGAATGTGTGTTCTAAATAACAATAGGCATGAAGTAAATAACACTAAGTATAATAATAAAAATAAAAATAAAATAATAAAAATAATAGAAATAATAAAAATAATAATAAAAATAAAATAATAAATAATAAAAATAATAATAAAAATAAATAAAAATAATAATAAAATAAATAAAAAGTATTAAAACAAAATAAAAAACATAATGTTAATAAATATATGAGTTAAAACAGTAAAGCAGAAAGTTAAAACAGTAAAGCAGAAAGTTAAAGCAGTAAAGCAGAAAGTTAAAGCAGTAAAGCAGAAAGTTAAAGCAGTAAAGCAGAAAGTTAAAGCAGTAAAGCAGTAAAACAAAAGCATACTAATCCCCCTAGGTGTTAGGTAACACCTCTATTGTTTTACTGCTTTACTGCTTTAAGGTATGTGTATGATGAGTTAAAGCAATAGTAAAGCAGAAAGTTAAAGCAGTAAAGCAGAAAGTTAAAGCAGTAAAGCAGTAAAACAAAAGCATACTAATCCCTTAGGTGTTAGGTAACACCTCTATTGATTTACTGCTTTACTGCTTTAAGGTATGTAATGTATGTGAGTTAAAGCAGTAAAGCAGTGAGTTAAAGCAGTAAAGCAGAAAGTTAAAGCAGTAAAGCAGTAAAACAAAAGCATACTAATCCCCTAGGTAACACCTCTATTGATTTACTGATTTACTGCTTTAAGGTATGTAATGTTAATGTTTTTAATAAAATTTCGTACAGTTGTAGTAAAATAAAATGTTTATATATCAGGCACACTGGTTTTTTTCTTCTTACATACAATTTTTAAAAATTTATAAATTAAAAAGTATTAAGTAAAAAGTATTAAGTAAAAAATAATGTTAATAAATATATGTGTTAAATAATAGGTCTGTAATGAGTTACAGTTTTAGGTTCGCGAAAATGTTTTTAATAAAAATGTTTAAGTATGAAATAAAAATGAATGACTCATAGTATATTTGAAAAGAAATTCTTTGAAATGTTTAAGTATGAAATAAAAATGAATGACTTATAGTATATATATTTTTCATTCCGCAGGAATATTGCGCCTGCGGGCGCACGCGGCGGGCGGGTACGCGGAAAAATTGCGCCTGCGGGCGCACGCGGCGGGCGGGTACGCGGAA
>JABUQX010101626.1:0-22500 GCA_015478945.1 Trachelipus rathkii
TTACCTAGGAGCCCAAAATTATATCTGAAAAATAATAACATTATATATATTATTAAACAAATTAGATATTTTTGGTGCTAGTATTACACACATTATAACAATATTAATAAGCTTTGACTACGTTTTAACACACATTCAAATTTTTAAATTTTTCTGGATTAATGATACCTCCAACACCTCCCTAAATTACCTAGGAGCCAATTATATCTGAAAACGATCTAAAATGAATACATTCATATAACAAATTTAGAATTTTTTTGCTATTACAACATATAACAATAAAATAAGAACAGCTTGACTACGCTTTATCACTACAATAAAATTGTAAATTTTTTACGGATTGTGTAAAAGGAGATAATCACCATCAAGCAGCAGTACCACGTGCCTAAATAAAACCTAATGGAGCCACAAGAAATTATCTGAAACCTGATTTAACATGTACTACATAATTTACAATACAATAGGAGTTATTTATTACACATATAACTAATAATAAATAACTTATGACTACGCTTATCACATAAAACATTATGTTTAAATATTTTACGAGTTGTCCAAAAGAGACACCATCACAAAACAGCCCTGCCTAATTACCTAGGATTCCCATAGTTATTATCAGAAAAAGTGATCATAATACATACTATATTAAATACAAATTAGATTTTTTTTTGTGAATTACACACATATAGACACATATATAATAAGCTTGGACTACGTTTATCAGTACATAAATCCGTCAATTCTTTACGGTTGTGCAAAATACACGCATATCCTCAAAACACCCTGCCTAAATTTATCCATAGGAGCCTCCAAAATATTAAGCGCTGAACCCCGATCTACATGAATCATATTATAAAATTTAGATTAATCTTTGCTATTAGACCATAAGTCAAGTAAATTTAAACTTGACTTACCGTTTTCAATCACCAAAAAATAAATGTTGTAAAATTGATTTATATATTTTGCCATGCTTCTTTATTACTAATTCAAACACGTGTCTTCCCCACACGGAACGAATCTCCCATTCACTAAGTCGCCATATCACAATCGATCTCTGACATGAATATCGTAATTATTATACACAATTTAGATTCTGTCGCTATAACACATAAAACAAAGATTAAAATAAGCTTGACTACGCTTTCCCACTGAATAAATGATAAATTATATTTACGGTTTGTGCAAAGGAGATACCAATTTTCCTATCAAACACTCTAGCCTAAAATTAATCCAGATAGACCGGTTCTGAACAAAATTATATCTGAACACTGATCTAATTATATCAGAATACATAAGTTATAATCTAAATTTAGATATTTGTGTTGGCTATACACATATAACAAGTTAATTAAGGCATTGAGCTAGCTTACCACTACATTAAGTGTAATAATTTTTCACGGTTGTGCTAAGGGGAGAAGTACCTCCACATCTACACCTCTGCTCATAAATTTTTACCTTAGGAGCCTATCAAAAAAAGTATCATAAAAAACCGATCTAAACATGAATAAGTAATAATTATGAGACGAAATTAGATTTCTTTAGGCTATTACAGACATAAAAACTTTAATAATAAATTAAGCTTTGGCTCTAACTTATTTAAAAACAAATTTTAGAATATTTTATTATCGACTTACCATATTTCCAATGTTACTGACGCCTACAGACATGGCAGCAAATTCAAAGTGCTTAAATATTACCTAGGACCCAAAGTTAAATTTCTGAACGATCTAACAGAATATCATAATATTATTTCGGGGTAATTTTAAGATTATCTATGCATATTACTAATTTCATCATATAATCCAATACAAATAAGTCTTTGACTACGCTTTTATCACTAACAATTAAATGTGTAAAAAGTTCTTTCAACGATTCAGGGTTTGCAAAGAAGATAGACCGACATTCAATACTACTCTGCCCTAAATTATGCACTAAAAAAAACATAGAGAGAAAACACACTCAAATTATTAAAGACACATGATCTAAACATGAAATACATATTATAAAAAAAAAGAATACAAAAATTAAGTTTCTTTGGACGTTTACACATAAAACAGTCGTATATAATAAAGTGCAGATCTATTAGACTGACAGATTTTATTCATCTACAATATTCAACAACCGTAAAATATTTAACGGAGTTACTCTTCCTGTGCTAATAGAAATACCTATTAGAGAGTATGCACCATACACCTGCTTAATACACGTAGAGAGCAGTTCCACAACACAATATTATCTAATACCGGATCTATACCATGAAAATAACATATATAACAAAAGTATTAAGATTCTTTGCTATTTAACACCGATATAAACAAACAAATAGAGCGACTGAAATACGCTTATCACTACATACAATGTGTAAATTTATTTACGTTTGTGGCAAAGAAGATACCTACTCAAACTATCTATTTTAGTTTTTTTATCACTGATTATTTAATATATTTGAGGCCTTAGGATCTGGAGCCACTTCAATCTATTATATTTGTGGGAAAAGTGACGTGCGAGAGCGTCATTTCTAATTCCATGAATGAAATGCTACGTTTAAACCAGACAAAACTTATCGGCAATCTATACTGTGGCTGAGACAGCGCAAGCAGGTACTACACTCAGTAAATGATAGAGGATGTAATTAATTTATTTATGCTTTTTGACACCTGTTCTGTGAGTTCACTCGTAACATGGTCGAGAGAGAGGGTTAATTTAAGTGACTGATGTGTGGCAATCCAACTGGGGAGTATTCAAGTATGCGCGGGTTAACACCCTCCTAAATTTTACCTAGGAGGCCCAAATATTATCTGAAACCGGGGGATCTAACATGAATACATTTATAACAAATTTAGGATTTCTATTTTTCTCTGATATTACACATTTAAACAATAAAAAAAGTACCTGGTCCACGCAGGTCACTTTACATAAATTTAATTCTTTACGGTTGTGCAAAGAAGATACCTCCAAACCACCCTGCCTATTACCTGGAGCCCAAAAGTTATTATCTATATATTATATCTGATATATATCTCTATATATATAGCATATTATAGTACAGAATTTAGATTTCTTTGCTATTGACACATAAAGCAGTATAAATAAGTTTGACAAAGTAGTCTTCATCATTACACTCAAATTGTAAGTAACCTTTCGTTAAGTGAAAATATCTTCAAAATACACCTCAAACACCTGCCTAAATTACCCTGTAGTTAAAGTTAAAGTCCTCCCAAACTTTTAATTTATCTAGAGGCAAAGATATATCGTAGACCTACAGAAGAGTACATATTAGATACAAATTAGTCTCTCTTCGCATTACACATATAACACCGAATAAAATACGAACTTGAACTACGCACGTGGGTGGGTCTCACTAACAAAAACTGTAAATGTCTACCGGTGTTTTGGCAAAGGTTGGAGATACCTTCAACAAACACACACCTCCACCAGGCGGACTAGGTAAGCCAATTATCATCTTCTGAAACCTTGGTATCTCACATGAATACATATTTCTAAAACAAATTTTATTTCTTGCTATTACACACATATTACAATCGAGTGGGAGGAAAGGAAAAAGTAGTTGCTTTGAGGACGTAGCGCTCTCTATTGAGCGAGAGGACTAATGGTTAAGTCATGTTTTTAAAAGGCCGGAGGGTCTGTTGAGGTATATATAGTATTTTACTCTTTCGAGCAAAGAGAATCCCGGTATGAGATCTGCACTACTTACCGCGCATCTTAATTAGCCCTGGAGACTTGAAAGGCCAGAAATTATTTACTGTGAAAAGAGACCTGTGGCAGATTCTTTCGTTCTATGAGCGAGATCTGGACCCATTGTTAGTTAATATTGCGAAGGATTTATTTTGACTTTTCTACTCTCGGTTCTTTTGCTATACAGACATATATACAATAATAAACTTATTGGGACTAACGGTTTTTATCACTGAGGACATAAATGTGTGGTTAAAGTTTTAATTACGGGTTGGTGGCAAATATTTTAATACGAGGGCTATTTGTTGGGTCAAAACACCCTGTCTTGATTACCGCGCGGTGTTGAGGTAATAGGATGGCCGCTTGCGTGAAATGAATAGTGTGCTATATCATGGAAATCGTTACTATAATACTTATTATAATTACAAATTAGATTTCAGATTTAATAATAACACAATAATAATATATATTACTTGAATTATTTTTTATTTTCACTACATTGGGAAATTTTCTTGTAAATATTTTACGGTTGGTGCAAATTGAGATTAACCTGGTTTGATAGAGGAGATGTTATTTGCAGAGACGGAGCCGTGTGTCCAAAATAACCACTACGTATCGGCGCAGAAATATTTAGCTTAGCAACTCGGCAGATCTTATATGAGACTATTTGACACCATATAATTATTATTAGAGACTAACAAATCTAGATATGATATTTCATGTTGGCTATTGGAGGACAACAAATAGGACTTAATTTAAAGAAAATAGATATGTGATTCTTGACGTTGATCTTCTCTTATACTTATCACTTGAGTATTACTTGGATTAATTGTTATAATTGGGTTTTTATCTCACGGGTGGCAATTAACTCGGTAAGTCACGTAACCAAATTAGGTTTCAAAACACATGCCTTGCGCAAAATTCTAAATCACTCTATGCGGAAAGGCTAGCTCCTAAAGAATTTATTTTGGATATGTAGACTTGTAAACAATTTCTTTAACTATTGCGAGTATTCATATCAATTCATAATTAATGGTGGCTTGACAAATTTTAGATTTCTTTGGCTGAGTGTATAGAGTTCATCGCATTTATTATTAGAGGACAATACAAATAAAGCTTGACTACCTTTGATAAATCAACTACATTAATGTGGTAAATTTTTTACGGGGTTGTGCAAAGTGGATACCTTTCATTACATTCTCTAATTCTTGATACCAAATTTAGTTAATCTTTTTGACCTGAGGTTCTGGACATGCAGAAAAGTTTAGGTTTTCTTTTTTTATATTAGTTGAGGACATAATCTGTAGTATTTTATTCTTTGCTTATAGTTAAACAACGACAGCATTTAAAATATAATATAGTAAAGCGCTTGTGGTTAAAATTCGTATTTTCCTTACTTTGTTTCTTCGTTTCACTTATTTCTATTATTGTGGGAGGTTAGTGGATACCAAATACTCTATGGTTGGGGATTTATTAATTTTTTTTTAGACATACCTTTTTATGTGGGCTGAAAAGATTATCTCTGCCCTCCTGCTTTTTTTCAAGAAACAATCTGGTTCGTTCACGCCAGTGTGGTAATTACCTAGGACCTCTTCAATTATTATCTATGAAAGCTCTGGGATCTTTTAACATTGGATTGAGTTTTATCGAGCTATTTATATTACTACAACATGATTAGGATTTACTTATGTGGTTGGCTATTTTAATTACCATAAAACATTTATTTAATTAAGGGTGACTAATTATGTTTTACACGGGTGTTTTTAAATACATGTGTAAATTTTCTTTAATACCTCGGGCGTGGTACTGCTGATGCAAGTGTTTTGAATGTGTGAGGTGAGATAAGTATCCAAGGGGAAGTGTCGAAGTGTCGAGAAAGCTGATTATCCTTCATGTGGGTATGTGCCTTTTTTGTAATGTTTTGTATTAGACCAGGAATATTAGCGGAGCATGGAGTTGTTTAGGACTTACGCTATATATTTTGGATAGTCTGTGGATAAGGAAAGGTCTCGGTGTCTGTCAGTAGGTCTTTGACATTTTGGAAGAGTTGCTCAAAGATTTATAGTGATACAACGAAATTTTAAGATTTTTTCTTTTTCTCGGTTACACCAAGTTAAGATTTGGAAAAATATTAAATAAACTAGACAACCTTTATCACCCTGTTTTGATGATAATTTCAAGGCTTACCTAGGTGATTTAGCGTAAGTCTGAGCCTTTTGGCCGCAGCGCAAAGAGTCTATATATACACATACTTAATATCAATATTGTTTGAAACATTTTCGGGTATGTTACAATATAAGGAGATACCTTATTTCAAACACACTTGTCCTTAAATTACCTTTGGGATAGCTTATAAATTTATTATCTTATCTGAATTTTAACCTATTACTATTAGATTCTTAACATGAATATCTATATATTTATTTTATAATATATTTCCAAATTTGATTTCCCTTGCTATTTATACATATAAACAATGTAAAAATGATTATTTTATTAGTAATGTTATTCTTAGTATAATACTATAACGTATGTTTTGGTTTATCCTTTTATATCACTTCAATCATATATCAATTATGAGTTAAAAATATTTTTGTTATAAGGTTGGTGCAAAGGAGATTATACCTATAATATGATATATTATATAAATAGCCAAACTATTAAATAAACTATTTAGCCGTCTTAATTATACCGAGAAATGAGCCTAAAATTATTAGTCTGTAAACTCCAACTTAACATGAAAACATAAGTTAACAAATTTAGATTTCTTTATTTAATACATATTACAATAATAACTTAAGCTTGACTACGCTTTAACCACTTAAACATTAATGGCGTGTAAATGTTTTATCGGGTTTGTGGAAAGGATGAAAACCTCAAAAACCTCCTAAATATAACCGTAGAGCCCAAATTATTTAATCTAATATAACCTAGATTTTATAATTAACATCTATACATATTAATATAAATAAATATAGAACTGATAAAATGGAAGACTCACATTTATTTGAATAGTTTTTAACGACTAGAGTAAAACAATCTTAATTAAAGCTTGTAAACATAACATTTATTATTATAACACTATAAAAATTATAATATATAAAATAAACATTTATAAACACTTTTACACTTGGGGATGAAGGAAACTTACAAAGAACTGAGGGGGAGTTGTTGCAGAAGAAAGTTGCAAATATTCAATATTTTAAAAATATCTTTATGGATACCTAAAGCAGCAGAATTACGAACAAGCATGAGGGCAAGGCAGAGCGCCAGTTTGTCTTTATAGAGTGAGCGGAGAGAGATTAAATTAGTAGTAGCTACTGTTGAATTATTATCGTTAAGATGCGAAGTAAAGAAATTCCACAGAAACAAAAGAAGAAAAAAAAATATAAGAGGTTGGGCGAGGAAAGAAGGAAGCAGGGGCTCCCGCATCTTGGGCAGGTCAAACAAGTCTGTTACGAGTTACTAATCAAACACTCGAAAACCATACAAAACTCCAATGTGCCGAAGCAGCACCCCCTTGTTGATATTCGTACACGGGGCGTCCGTAAGGGTGGGTGGTACGTTCCGAGTGGAAATTTCACTTAATGCCCATCGTAGCACTACCTTGGCGCTTACGAGTACGGCCTTATAGAGAAGAAGTCCGAAGATAAAATGCAGCGCGTACACATCATGAGCGCCGCGGCAAAGATAGAGGTGCAAGTGAACTAGAAAGTACAGGGGCATTTGGACCAATATCTGTTTATAAGGCCCTGTTTTGCACTTTTGACCTCGACGCGCTAATCCTTGAAACGATGGGCAAAAAAGTAGCGGCGGGTGAACAACGTCAAGAAGTTTCCGACCCGCTTCAGATATGAGAATGAGCAGTACTGACCATACAAGGGCTGGATAAACCATGTATAGCTGGAGTAACTGAGAGAAGAGGAAAACAAAATCACAAGCGTCTAAGTTCTAAAAAGCAGAATTTTACTTCTTTTTGCTGCAGTTTTCTTTGAGGGCTTTTTTTGCCCTTTTTTTTATGCTGAGTTGGGACTGTGATGTGAGGTTTCCAGACATTTTTTTGTTTAATTAATATGTGGTGCCAAGAATGTTTATATACTTAAGTGAAACAGGAGAGTAGCGAAGAGAATACGCGCAAGGTCTGAAAAGAGATAGGAAGATTAGAAGGGAGGTGTCTTAGAGAGAGAGATTTGTTAGTAAGTTGTGTGTTTTTAAAAATGATAATGATTTCACCGAAAGGTTGAGCCGACCCGCAGCCTTGCGGAATTCTGTTCCAGATCAGGGCGAGAATATGAAATCGGAAAGGTTGAGACGAGCGCAATAGTTCGTGATGAAAGCTAGAGGACTAGAGATTAACAATAGAGATACGGAGGCAGTAATTGAAATTATGACTAAAAGAATATTGAAGGTTGTCGTAAGTGCATCGGCAATATGAGTAGGATAGAGTTAGATGTGCAGAGTGGAAGATCATTAATGAGAACGCGGTGAATGACAGTAGGAGACAAGAGGCAGAACCCTGAGGAAGGCACCACTATTGAGCAGAAAAAGAAGAAGAAGCTTTCGGCCCCATTCACAACTAGTTCTGCGATAATCTGAGGCGATTTTGAAAGAAAGGCACAGACTAAGTAAGGACGGAGCAAAGTAGAAGGAGGGAAACCGAAAGCAATAGGAGGGAGTTTGAGTAGGGCAGATGAGCGGCGTTGCGCATAAAGCTTCCCGGTCATATGCTTTGGATATGTGCAAGTGCCGGCACACCCACCGGCAAGTCTCCGCTCGCGTTAGTTCCTTAAAGAACGGGGCGGAAAGCCGAAAACCAAAAAATGAGGTAAATCTGTTAAGATAGGAAAGTATAGATCGGGGCCAGTAGATCGGTGCGAGGGCGCCGAAAGGCCGTACTGGCGATCCGGAACGGAAGTGAAGTGAGATTCGCAGATGCTTCTAAGAAGGTGAGGTGAGAAGAGGTTTTCAAAGATTCTTAGTATGAATACAAGTTAAGATGCTATACTTGGTAGCGAAAAAGTTAGCACAAAGTGATCAGAGCGGCTTCGCTTTTTTGCGGAATAGGTTGGGACATATGTGTTGATGTGTGCAGTGATGGAACCTAGACAATGTAATTTTGAGGCATACGAGAGTTAGTTGGAACGAGAGGGCGGGTCAGCACGGAAGCACACTCCGAGCTCAAAAACTCGGGGAGTGAATGCCATCACGGCACCGCAGCCCGCTCGCTTCCTACGTTCTAGATTAGCAGAGGCCGGCATGCACAACGATCTCAAATGTAATCCTCACAAAGGAACAATAGGCATATGGACAACACTGAGATGGAAGAAACAGAAAGGAGGAAAGAAAAGAATTTATGCCAGAATAGACAGTCGCAGAGAGTTTTGAACGTTAAAGAATGAAAATAGTTTTAAGAGGACCGAAGAAGATTGGCTGCTTTTCAGTTGGATTTATTCATTTAAAAATAAAATCATGTATTAGGCTACAACAGACGCATCAAGATTTGGGCAGAAATACAAGATATGGATATGTAGAAACGGATGATTTACATCAGAACGTTGTTTATAACCACAAAACACCAGAGATGTTTAAGGGGCAAGGGGCGCTTAGAAATATTTGTCTAGTAAAGGAGAACCAAAGGAGGTCAGTGCAGATCACTTTCGTTTAATGAAAGTCGGGACGGCTTTGCTGCTTTTTGCTCGAAGAGTATTCGCGCTGGCATACGATTTCTAGCTGATACGTGAAAATTTAGTCGAGATGTTTTGATTTATTTTGGTGTTAAATTTTAGTAATTGAGTTTTAATTTTTCGCATACACCCGATTTTACTTTTTCTACTTTGTGTAGACGCTGTCTGCTAGCTCTGAATGGACCAGAGAACAAGCACGATGCGAGAAACCATGGGAATTTTGAGTAGGGGACAACAGGAGATTTAGTTGAAGAAGGAAATAGAAAGTATGTATTGCTCTCACCATCAACGATTACAGCTCCGGGAGCTCCCTTATCAGCACAAGCCGAAGCGTCTTCAGAATTAAAAGCTTGCAGTCACTCCTAATGTAGTTAGCCTTGTAGAAGCAAGCGAGCAATAGCGCCATCGCACCCATCAGCCCTGATTATAATGTGCCAAGAAAACAACACCTTAGAGCGCAGGATGGAGCTGTTGGAGAGGAAGTATTTAAATTAAAGAACATATTAAGTTCTGATAATAACGAAGAACTCTATGCGTGCATGATTTACGCGATAGGCGAACCTCGCAGCGAGTTTGTGGTGTAATTTATAGAGAGAAGGACTTTTAAAAGTATGGTGTAAGCATTTTAGAGTCCAACGAGTATATATATACTAAGCAGACTATATGTATGGCTTATCATATACTATAACTAAAATAAAAAATTATTATATCATTATTTATATTCTTATTAAAACACAGAATCTAAACAATATAATATATATATATAATATTTAGTTTATATTATATATATATAATTAGTATAATTATACTAAATACACCATGGGTTATAGTGTATTATATTAATATATGAAATAAAATTATATATAATAATAGGAAATATATATAATATTATATACAAAAATAAAATAATTTATCAGTAGCTGAGTTACTATTGTGCCCAATGTGGGCGCATGATTGTTTATTCCTGTTTGGTACTGATTTGGTAATTTTTTGAAATTTCTACTGTTTATTCGTTAACCTATGGGCTATCTCGTCAATAACTAGACTACTAATTTCATATGCTTTTATATATCTATGATCTTTCCTTAGAAGCATAATATCTCTCAATCTTGCATTATGCTTTTCTCAGAAATCAGCCATATTCACTCTTTGTTCTATTATTCAAGGCTTTTACACGGCAACCACTAATAAAATAGGCCTATAGTTTTATCTCATAATTCTCAGTGAGGCAGAGGGCGTTGAAAAATTGTTTACTATTTCTTTATAAGCTAAAAAAACGGCTCGAGGCAGTTGGTGCAGCAGGCGGCATAGCTCAGTATGCCGCTGACGGCATATTGGATGAATCCAACATTCTAGAATCGGCTTTTTCTAAATCTCTAATACCTTCTCATTATTCACTGTTAATGGTGTCTCATTTCTACTGCCTCTGGGTTCCTGCTGATTACCATATCTTATCAATTTCTATACTCTTGTCTATAGTTCTCGCTTAAGGTCTTCACCACCGCAGTTAAAAATCCTCAATTACTCTACCGAGTGCAGAAAGCGTATTTGGACTTGGGCACTTGCTAACTGGTTCTGGACATGGCGGTCTTCCTGCTCTTTGAATTTCAGCAAATGGAAATGATTTATCTGTTGGCTCAGTTTGGACGAGTCACTCGTTAGTGTTTTGCTGATGTGGGAGCTAAAGGGATCACCAGACATAGATACAAGTAGTTCTACTGACCATACATTCTGCTTGTTCTCTCTGGCTATCAGGCGCGAGCACTTGGAGACCGCCTCAGGAATTACCATCTTTGCTCCAAATCTCAGCCAGAACTCAGTGCAGCTTAATACTTATCAACCCAGAATCGTGAAAAATTATCCTCCGTACACACACTAAAATCTACATTTTTCTCTGCTCCACTGTTAGAAAATGCCATATAAAAAAATCTTATTTGGTTGCGCTCTTGCGCTTCCGATCGGCTTTTTGGATTTTTCAAAATCAAAAATGTATAATTCTAATTTAAACACTCATTATTCTGCTTAAAACTGTTATAATTTCTCTGACTCAAACCTTTCACCCTCCAATCCCAACTCTTAGTACGATTCGTTAAGAGAGCTATTGCAGCATTTTGCGGCAGTGGCCCCTCCAATCTCACTCATATAAGGCGGCTTACACTTGTAATTACTTCTAAATGATGTTTTTCTAAGTCTAGTCTGGAAAAACAGCTACAGTAAAAAATCGGCGGGGGCTTTAATTCACCTCGCGTATATAAAATGCAAGATTAACCTAAGAATGAGCAAATTTGTACAATATTTTTATAAAAATACGGGTTTGTCAGAGAGGGGGGAAGTTAACACGGGTCCTGATGGCTTTTCCTCACATTCGCAGGAAGGTTCGATAACTGTAAGCCCTCCGACATGGTAAAAACATTATTTAGGTCTCTTATATCGTTGTCCTATATTGAAAAGGGCCACTTACCGGCTTGCCACGCTGGAAACGTGCGGGGCCACCATCCAGTCCTAAATGCGCAGAAAGAAAGGGAGTTAGGCGCTCCAAGATCGATACTTTGGCCTCTCCGGCTAAATCAGTCGCTATCACTCGTTAACTTCTTGGCGCATTTTTTACTAAATAATATTTTGAACCAACCCTGTAAAAACAGGTGAAGATTTTTGAAATGATGTTTATTTTGTTTTTTTTTTGTTTTTTTTCAGATCTGATGAAGCTTTATAAAATTTAATCGGGGCCTTCATCAGCTTCTATGGACCTGCATCATGGAAATAAAATATCAGAAAGCTCCAGCCCACAAGCACCAAAACCTAACGCGAAATGCTTCAGTGTGGCGCAGATTTACGCTGGGGAGTTTTAAAGTAGAACGGCCAAACGATATTAAAATATAGGTCATGTAGGATCAAAACCCAAGAATGATGGGCAACGGATTTTTTTTTTTTGTTCGCATCAGAACAGAAGTGGCTTATGCTCTGTATGGCCAGTATCGGAAGAGAGTTTACAGTCAGAGAACAATGGCTCAGCCAGTTGATGTGGCTTCATATTGAAAAACTCAGCGTAACAAGTATTCTATGGGAAGTGTTCTCGTAAGAAGCACTCAAACTTGGTAATGCTCTTTCTGTTTTCGATATGAATTTTTAACAATTCGGTGATGTTTTTTGAAGGTATTAAACCGATAAAATAGAGGGTCTGGAGGACACCAAAGATAATTGATTTCTAGAAAAACTCGCGATCTCCTCTCTCCTCTGCTCTCGTCTCACTGCTCTCTACTCATCTCTTATCATGCACATCTCTCTTCTGCTCGACTCAATCTCTCTTCTCTCTCTCTCTCTGCTCTCTCTCTCTCTCAGTCCTAAAATTCTAGCAATTATCACGTACTATTATTCATAAATAAGTCTTTTTTTTATTCATTTGCTTTTCTTTTTCTCTTTGTCTTATGTCTCGTCGCTTTTCTCTCTCTCTGTGGCTTTCTCTTTGATTTCATAGAGAAAGATATTGTATAAAGTTGAAAATGTATTTATCTTTTTAATGCTATATAATAGAGATTCGCTCAGTTTCTGGCTCTAAAGTCTATGCAACTCTTTCTTTTTTATAGTTTTGCATTACGTAAGTCCTGTGAAGCGCTTATTATTACCTAATCAATTTCGTGCTCCTGATCCACCCCATATGGCGACGAGCTCACCCTTCACTAAGCTACTTGCCAAGTTTTAAGGACGCATCGCACTCAACAATGCAAATTAGTTGATTGCTAGAAAAGGTGTCCTTGAGCAACTGACTTTGGCGATCTTTTTTTTTGTATGCTCTTAATTCGTATAGGCAAATTGAAACACAGTAGTTTTCAATAGCGCATTACATCAGAAAGTTTTTTCCATCTCTACTCTGACGTTAATATCATTCTGGGACAAACGCATTATATACATCTTCGCTAAAGGCACACAGCTCAAACCTTATGCGCTCTGTCCTTAAATAATCTTGTGTTTCTTTTTTAAATATTCTATTACCTTCTTATTAAAAACAACATGCAGATTTTTCTCTGTTGCTTAACCAAGGATTTCTGAGTAAGGTTGAGTGTTCTGAGAACGGATTTGTTCATGAATTTGCTCGCTACACACCCCACTATGCTTGGCATATTTCTTTACTTTTATAATGAGTTTCATTTCACGCTTATGTCAAACCTTTTTTATAGCGAGGGGAATTTTTAAGTCACACCAGCTCTCCTCCTCATCAAATGGTTGAGTCTTGGCTTTTCGTCTTATAACTCCGCGCTACTTCAGCTCAAATATCTCTCTCTCATATATATTTATTATATATAGCTTTATATAGAATAAACTTAAGTAACACTGGTAACTTGTTCCAGTACTATTATTATATAATTATTTTCATATATTAAAATACTTATTATATATCTATATACTATATAAGATATAAATAATGTGTATAATATAATATAATATAGAATAATATTATTTTTTATGAACTATTAATAAACATATATAAATATTTTAAATAACTATAAATATCTGATACCAGCCGAGAGAGAGAGAGAGAGGAGAGAGAGAGAGAGAGAGAGAGAGAGTAGAAGAGAGAGAGAGAAAGGAAGAGAAAAGGAAACACGAGAAATGAGAAAAAGAGAGAAGAGGAGATGAGAGGAGAGAGAGGAAGAAGAGAGAGAGATGAGAAACAGGCAGACAGTCAAGACAGAGACAGTCAGACACACAGATAGAGCGATTTTAAAATTATAGAAACTTAAAAATTCAAAAACTAAGAATATAAATTGTTAAAATGCCTCCATAATTTTATTTGTATTCTTATTGTAAAGCTTGTTGTGGAAATAGCCATAGATATAATGCAACGCAGATGCTTTCTTAGGCGAAGGCCTCCAATCAAGCATCCTTAATGGTCTGTCCATTATCTGTTCAACAATCACAAGTGTTTTGCGGTCTTTCTTCATATTGAATAAGAGTATGAAGCGGATCAAGGCAGGCTTATTATTAGTCTTTTGGACCTTAGAGAAATAAAATTAGAAGATTTGCTTCCCCATTACAGATTCAAGTCTCAATGGTACCGTGGTCATTACAAATATTTGGAATAGGGAGCCGAACAACCTTTTTATTTTGATAAGTTGAAAATTGACTCACAGTAGGTTATTATGAATACGAGAGTCGCACATGTAATAATTAAAACAGAGTACCCAACCTACGATTACATTGTATTTTAAAATAGTTGTAGCCCAAGAATTTATCATACACATAAAACTAATTTTATTATGGTTGCTTGAAAAAACGCACAACAACAACAACAACAACAACAACAACAACAACAACAACAACAACAACAACTTAAATCATTTAGATTTTTTTGATCTGCGGAAATTGAATTTGTGAAGCGTCTCCATCATTGCCTTAGAAAAAACGACTTTGATTTTTGCAGACTGGAAATCTTCTTTAAGATGACGTAAATCAATTTCTAATTAAAAAATTTACGGAATTTTATAATTTGAGCTTTTATTATCAGAACTGTGATGCTACATATGGGCACGTGCACATTATAGGAAATGCTCTCATTTCCTTGGCTATAATGATAACATATGATTATATTGATATAACAATGAATGTTACGTACTACATACACGTCTCTGTTTTCAAGCATTCATGTACACATTTGTAATGTTAACAATTTGGGCAATGATGTTTAAAAGAACCAAAAGAGAAGGTATTATGTATGTATAAAGTCTATAGACACTTGTCTTCGTCTAATGATAACCAATTTGATAAGGTAGTTTTTGATTACCATAAAAGTTGTGTTTCATATAAACATATAGCTAAATAATAATAATAATAATAATAATAATAATAATAATAATAATAATAATAATAATAATAATAATAATAATAATAATAATAATAATAATAATAATAATAATAATAATAATAATAATTTCACAAGTATTTCCTACATTAATAAATACAATAATTACACGCATATAGCAGCCCATTTCTCCTCAAAAGATCTACTAAGGGAGAAACATCTTTCAACCGTAATATTTTATACACATAAAATTTTAATGCATATATATATATATATATATATATATATATATATATATATATATATATATAGCAATATATATATATATATATATATATATATATATATATATATATATATTATATATATACATATATATATATATATATATATATATATATATATATATATATATTATATATATATATATATATATATTGCTATTAGAATATTAGTTATATATATATATATATATATATACAAATATATATATATATATATATAAAGTAGAATAGATTTCACTCTCTTCGACTTGATGACATTTAACGGAAATATGTTTTCGTTCGAGGTTGATAAAGAACTTGTTTGTAAACTTATCAATACAGGTAAATGAGAATCATCTCATGAATAACAAATAAATACCAGACAAATAAAGGCTCACAGAACATTTTCAGCCGGGATTAGAAAGTTCTTTTTTCATGATGAGGTTACTTTTGAATTAGGTTTTGTTAATGATCTTTTGACGATGGCATTTTGTCAGATTTTGTTTTTTTCTTCATTTCAGAGAGCGTGATTCTTTCAGGTATAGCCAGCTGTCACTGGAATTTTCCTTTCGTAGATTGAAAGTTGTGCTTGTGTTTTAATGACATATTCAATCAGTTTTCGTTTTCGCGTTTGCAATCGCCTTTGAGCTGCAGAGTTCGTGTTACTTTTGCCGTTTGCACGAGTGAAGATGATTTTGTCGGTCTTTTGTACACAAAAAAAAATTCTCAGATTATACTATAGTCAGTTTTGATGTTGTGTCATTATTCACAAAAGTACCGGTAACTTTCACTCTGGATTTACTAGAAAACCATCTCTCCCAAAATAATATTAGTTTACAACCTACTTTTAATACGATAAAACAATTAATCAATCTCACATTGGATCATTCATATTTTAATTTTCAGGATAGTTATTACAAACAAATTTCTGGTTTATGCATGGGATCATCTCTTTCACCTGTATTTAGTAATATATTCATGGAACTAATAGAAACTTATCATATCTTCCCAAAATTTCCATCCATAATCTGGTACCGCTATGTAGATGATGTTTTTGCCTTAATACCTCAGGATATAGATATAAACACAATATTAAACTTTATTAACAATATTCACAATGATATAAAATTTACAGTAGAAAAGGCAATAAATAACAAAATAAACTTTCTTGATTTGCAAATAACCTGGTCCATAGATCAATTCCCAACTTTCAGCATTTACCGAAAACCATCTTCAAATCCTTCATATATTCACTGGTTCTCCGCTCACGATTTTTCCACAAAAATAGCGGTCATGAGCAACCTATTCCTCCGTGCCTTTAAACTATGCAGCCCACAATATTTACAAGCCGAAATTAACTTTCTTAAAAACATTTTTCTTAAATTAAAATATCCCCATAACCATATAAATAAATCAATACGTAAAGCAAAACAGAAATATTTAAAAATTTATAATAACAATAGTTCATATTCTAACATATTACCTATTCCCAATATACCAAAAAACATCCTACGTAACTGCATTCCAAATTCCATACACACAGTAAAATCAAACAACATAATCTTGAAACACAGTTTAAAACCTTCAAACAATAACCCAAACATAGATTCAGGCATTTATAACATCAAATGTGATAATTGTACACAAACATATATAGGTGAAACTAATAATTTTAGCATCCGTTTCTCTCAACACAAAGATGACCTAAAAAAAGACAGACAATCATCTTCACTCGTAAAACACCGACAAACTAATAACCACAAAATCAACACGAACAACCTCTTTATCATAAAAACGGTACAAAACACAGAAAACAGAAAACTGATTGAATCCTTCATCATTAAAAACACAAACAACTTCAATCTACAGAAAGGAGAAATTCCAATTGACGGAACAACTAACCTATACCTAAAAGAATCACGCTCTCTGGAAAAATTACTGAAGAAAATCAAATCTACTTAAAAAATGCCACATCGTCAAAAAGATCCATTCTCTCTACCCAAGTAGCCAAATAATTCAAAAGTAGCCAACCTCATCATGGAAAAAAAAAATTTCAACCTCTAGTCCCGACGAAGTGTTTCGCATACGAACACGAAAGCTTGGCTGTCTAATTATTTTTATTTTTGTTATTCATAAAGTGTTCTTATTTTTGATATGTGTTAATTAAAGTTTACAAATAAATTATTTATAAATACCAAGGGAGAAAAAATATTTTCAGTATATATATATATATATATATATATATATATATATATAGAGAATATAGTATATATATATATATATATATATATATATTATATATATATATATATATATATATATATATATATATATATAAAGATATATATATATATAAAAGTATATATATATATATATATATATATATATATATATATAAGTGTGTAAAGTGTGCTTGTAAAAGTGGAGTGTTGCGTCTGTGTATATATCTGACCTTCAGTGTGTGCATTTTATATTTTATTAAACAAAATAAAATATATATATATATATATATATATATATATATATATATATATATATATATATATATATATATATATATATATATATATATATATTATATTATATATTTATATATATATATATATATTATTATTATTATTATAAGGCTATTATTAGTTATTAAGTTGTTATATTATACATATAGACATATATTATTATTATTATTATTTATATTATTATTATTTTATTATTATTATATTATTATATATATATATATATATATATATATATCTATATATATATATATATATATATACCGTATATATATATATATATATATATATATATATATATATTATTACATAGAGTAGTTATATATACATATATTATTATTGTTACATATATATATATATATATATATATATATACATATATATTATAGTTAGGAAATATGTAGTTTTATCAAAATTACGTTTTTTTAAGATTTTCTGCGAATATATTATGTACATATATATATATTATCTTTCTTTCTTTTCTTTTCTCTCCCAGGAAGGATTTTTCATCCTGTCAGCCGCGCAAGCGTCTTTCTCCAGACATCCCTCTGCTGCACTATTCCTCTTCTCTTTAGCACTCTCATTTTTGGTAGCTGACATCTTTCCAGAGAGTCCTCCACCGACTCCGCCCATCTCTTCTTCGGTCTTCCCCTTGGTCTTCTGCCCTCTGGTGTCCATTCCCATCTTCTTTTCGGCATTCTGTCCTGCTCCATCCTCTCCAGATGTCCCCACCATCTCAATCTCCCCACATCCATCTTCAGTATCATCTTCTTCACCCCTATATCTTCTCTAATTACTTCATTCCTTATTCTGTCTCTCCTACTCTTTCCAATCATAGTTCTTAATACCCTCATCTCCACCGCTTGTATTCTACTCTCCTCTCTTCTCGTTGTTGTTCATGTTTCCGCTCCGTACAGCAGCGTCGGAGTCAGTATACTGTTAAAAATCACTTTTTTAACCTCTATTCCGATGTTTTTATCTTTCATCATGGGGTATACCGCTTTCATAACTAATCCATACTTTTCCATTCTTCGCGTAATCTCTCCTCCACTTCCTCCCCTTCTGCTAAAACATCCTCCGAGATAATTGCAGGTATTTACCGCCTTCACCTCCTCCCCTCTCACCACCATCCTCATCCCTTCCTCATTTCCTCCGGTTATTGTTAATATCTCTGTCTTCTGTACGTTCATCCTCATCCCTGCTTCCTCCAACTCCTCCGTAAACAACTCCACCACCTCTCGAATCGTCTCCTCTCTCGCTCCAACATGCCAGATCGTCCGCATATGCCATTATGTCCCCTTCAAATTCTCCCAGTCTCTCCCTCACTTTCCTTATCACCACGTCTAAATATAATATAAACAGCAGTGGAGATAAAACACTCCCCTGCTTCACTCCTGTTTTCACCTCAAACCATTTATCGTTCTCGCACTCAGTTCTAACATTACAACTGCATTTCTCATACATACTTTCTATTGCCTTCTTTAATCTACCCCCTCACTCCATAATTCCTCTCCATAGCTCTCCAGAGCTTTTTCCTTGGCACCGAATCAAATGCCTTTTGCAGGTCAATGAACGCTACAAAGAATCTCTTGCCATATTCCAGCATCTTCTCCGAGACCATTCTTAGTGTGAATAAGAGGTCCGTCGTTCCTCTTCCTCTTCTATACCCGTACTGTTCTTCTCCGAGTCTCGGCTCTACCTTCTCTCAGCCTCCTCTCCAATATTCTTTCGTATATTTTCGCCAGATGGTCCATCAGTGAAATGCCTCTATAATTATTACAGCTTCCTGCATCTCCTTTACCTTTATATATCGGTATTATTATTGCTTTGCCCCACCTTTCCGGCACCTTTTCCTCTCTCCAACACTTGTTCATCAAACTGATGATTCTCCCTCTCAGCTCCTCTCCTCCCTCCACCACCAACTCCACAGCCACTCCATCCTCTCCTGGGGCTTTACCCTTCTTCATCCTTTTAATACCGATACATATAAAGGTAAAGGAGTTATCTCTCCGCCTTCCTCCTCCTCTTCCTCCTCCCTCGTCTGATCTACAGCTTCTTCCTCTTGTTCTCTGTATTCTACATTTAGCAGATCTTCATAGTATTCGGTCCATCTATCATTTCTTTCTTCCGGTCTCACAAGAATCTCTCCGTTTCTATCTTTTATATTTCTAGTTACGGTTTTTGGTTTTCTATACGCCTTCGCCATCTTAAATATCTTTTTCTTCCCTTCGCCCACATCTCTCGTTATTTCTCCTGCCATTCTCTCCGCCTCCATCTTTTTTGCCCTCCTCTTTATTCTCTCTGCCTCATTCCTTGCCTGTACATATTCCTCCCTTGCTGCCGCTGTTCTTCTTTTCAGCCACTTCCTCATTTTCCCTGTTTTTACTTTAATTGCTTTTTTCACTTCTTCGTTCCACCATGGTGTATGTCTCTTCCTAGTACCTCCTACCCATCTTTTACCAAGAGTTTTCTCTGCCACTTCCTTAATGACATCCTGCAAGTCTTCGTTTTCTTCTTCATTCCTTAGGGTTTCCTGCATTTATATATATATATATATATATATATATATATATATATATATATATATATATATATATATATATATATATAGGCCGATATATTTATATATATATATATATATATATATATATAAATATATATACACATATGTTTTTATTTTTTTCTTTATATTTAGATATATATATATATATATATATATATATATATATATATATATATATATATATATATATATATATATATATATATATATATATATATATATATATATATTATAGTAGGGCATGTCAAAAAAATTTTACTTCCTTTTTCAAAAAATGAGGGGGTCAAAAAGTTGTGTTTTGGTTAGCGATTCACAATTATATTTACAAGAACTGGCAATTACATTAGTTTGCTTGGTAAATAGCTACTTCAAATTCGTGATATTTTCACGTTTCATGTAAAATTCGCAGCAAACTGTCTTCTCTAAAGAAGTGCCTTCTTATCATTATTTCTGTCTGTACTTCTGCTCTAAGGTTAAGAATATACTTATATTATACTATAACATCTGTAAAAAAATTTAATGCCACTCGTAAAAGTTTTTAAACTAGCAATACTCATTTGCAGCTGAGTGTCTTTTTATTAATTTTTATTAATATCATACAAATAGTGACATTTTCTTGTTTTTCTTTTTCCAGGCACGAATAGTTTCTTCCACTTGCAAAATCTGAAAATTCGGAACCATGGCTAGTAAAAGGAAGACAAGACTGGCAACTTCCACTCACATGAGTAACTTCATTGGAACTGGTCGAGAAATGCTGCCTTCTGAACTCCCAACTCTATGTGATGTTCTAAGATATGGGCTTCTGCTAAGAGAGCAGAGTGGAGAGAATGTCAGAAATTACCCAGCAGCCACTCTTGCAAAGGATATTTATCCAAAAGTGCTTGAAAAGTGGGAGCTAGCAAACAGTTGTTTTGTGGTGCCAATTTTAAATTCGAGAGTCACAGTCCTGAAGAAGATAGAAGAAAACTGGGAAAAGGCCAAAAACATATCACTTGGCAGAGGAAAACTGGAATTGAAAGAGGCTTTCATAGCAACGTTAGACAAGCTCTTTGACATCCTCAATTGCAAGTGTGAGATTAAGCTATGTTCAGAATTTGAGGGTCCATGTCCAGGTGGTGCTGACTGTAAACATGAAGTGCACATCTCCTGCTCTTGTTCTAAGGATATGAAGATCCCTGTCAAAGAACTAGTGTTTATTAATAGTCAAAGAGAGAAGGTTGGATCTGTTGGACAGCATCAAATTGGATTACCAGATCTACCTGAGCACAGAAGACAAATTAAAAAGCAGAAGAGGCAAGAAGATGAATTAAGAAGAATTTCTGAATATAAGCAGAAAAGGAAGGAAGAGTTAACATTACAACCAAATGAAGTTCTTTTCTCCGACGAAGATGAAGAGCCAACTGATGTTACAGATGAAGAATCTGAAGATCCTTTGCAAATTCCATGTGATGATTTTGATGTACCTTCTACTTCAAGTACAAGTCAGTATAATACATTACAATTGCGCAATGTTGCATTGCAAAGTATTAGGTATGGTGTCGGTCTACGTGCTACAGCTGCCATTACAACAGCTGCATTTTTGGATGCTGGATTAATTACTGAAGGAGACAGGAGACTTGTGGTTGATCACAATAAAGTAAAAAGGGCACAAGAAAAAGTCATGAAATCACTTGATGACGAATTTCATGCTCGATGCCGGATAGGCAATATTGAATGTATCTTCTTTGATGGACGCAAAGATTCCACTAAAGTTCTGTTACAAGCAGATAACTCAAGTCATCAGTTTCCAAGTATTGTGAGAGAAGAGCATTACACTGTTTGCAGTGAGCCAGGTGGAAGGTATCTTTGCCATTTTACTCCAGAGAAAGACTTAACGAAAAGGAAACCTGCTGAAGTTATTGCTAACCATCTTGTGGATTTCTTAAAGAAAAACAACATTGATAAAAGTTTGCAGGCTATTGGTGGTGACTCAACGAATGTTAAC
>JABUQX010101626.1:32500-35000 GCA_015478945.1 Trachelipus rathkii
TAGCACTGAAATATACAAATTTTGCTGATATATACGAGATTCTAATGATTTTATATCTGTAAAGAATAATGCACAAAAATGTGTGTATTTAATCTCAAAATAAAAGAGTAGATGTCAACTGGACACAGCCTCAACGGATGAAAAGACTATACTAAACTTATTTCAAATTCTCTTCTTTTATGTGAAATTTATAAGAACAACATTTTCAGAACAATTTTTCTTTTGATTTTTTCTTTTTCTTATCTTAAGAGATATTTCACCTCTTTTTTTTTTTTTTTTTTTTTTTTTTTTTTTTTTTTTTTTTTTTATAAAAATTAAGGTTTAACCTCTGGTGAAGGTATTCTACTATAAACGTACAATCGGCTTCAGATATTTCCCACCCACCTCTATTTAATCAAATATCGAAAGTGGCTTGGGTCCAATTTTTTTTTCTTCAGAGTCCCCGCCCACTTTTACATATATATATATATATATATATATATATATAGTTATAGCATATTTATATAAAAAAATATATATATATATATATATATATATATATATATATATATATATATATATATATTAGTTATATATATATATATATATATATATATATATATATATATAATATACAAAAAATTCATAGTTGAGAGCCCCCTCGTCAATTTTATATATATATATATATATATATATATATATATATATATATATATATATATATATTGGTTATATATATATATATATATATATATATATATATATATATATTATTATTAATATTATATATATTATATATATATGTTATTATTGTTGGCTATATATATATATATTGAGTATTTTTCGATTTTTATTTGTCAGATTGGCTATCTTATTTTCCCTTTAAAGATATATATAATGTTATGAAGAAGGTATTGTTAAGTATATATATATATATATATATATATATATATATATATATATATATATATATATATATATATATATATTTTTTTTTTTTCAAAATATATATATTTTATTATATATAATATATATATAGAGAAAGATATATATATATATATATATATATATATATATATATATATATATATATATATATATATATATATATATATATATATATATATATATATATATATATATATATATATATATATATATATATATATATATATATAAAGAAATTTTGTGTATTTGCCAAACAAGTTGGTCGAATGCAGTCTCCGCAATCAACACTATTTTTTTTTTGCTGCCAAGGATATTTTATTGAATTTATAGTATATCGGGTGTGCTGATTTCAGAAATGACATTAGTTTTCCAAGATTGGCTCTAGTTCTTGAGATACAGGGTGTTCCAGATATACTCTTATACAAATATCTTTTTAATGCATATTTTACAGTAATATCGTTTTATTTCTTTTTAAGGGGCTTACCTTTATATATACTTTATTTTTTCTATTTTCAGAACACTATGAGTACTTCACAAAGAGCCTGTTTGAATAACCCCAATGTATTCTGCTACATCTGTGGTGAATATTGCCAGGAGAACCAAAGAAGAAATATTACTAACTTTGTGAAGCAAGCATATCTGGCATACTTTGGAATGAAACTCGGAGACCAAGATAAGTCTTGGGCTCCCCATATGGTCTGTAAAACGTGTGTTGAAAATCTACGTCAGTGGAAAAATGGACGAAGAAAAGGTTTAAAATTTGGTGTGCCTATGGTATGGCGGGAGCCAAAGAATCACCACAGTGACTGTTATTTTTGTTTGGTTAATGTGAAAGGTATCAATCGTTACAAGAAACGTAAATTTGAGTATCCGGATTTGGAATCAGCAAGGCGACCTGTACCACACTCCGACGATGTCCCATCCCAGTGGTCACTACACTCCCAGACCTAGCATTGTCTGATGAAGAAGATATCCAGGATTTGGTGTGCACACGTGCAGATAGTGGTAGTGAATATGAAGAAAGTACTTCTACACAGCAACAGTTCTCCCAGGAAGAGATCAATGATTTAGTACGAGAGTTAAGTCTCTCCAAGCAAGATTCTGAGCTTTTAGCATCTAGACTAAGTGAAAAGAACTGTCTCAAGGCCGAATGTAAAATAACTTTTTTTTCGGACAAGAGAGGTAGTACTTCTTCCATATTTCATTGAAGAAGAAGACCTAGTATACTGTAGGAACATCCCTGGACTCCTACTCCAAATGGGGTTACCTAAATACCGACCAGAAAATTGGCGATTGTTTATGGATAGTTCAACGAGAAGCTTGAAGTGTGTTTTATTGAACAATGGCAATAGTTATACATCGATTCCAATAGGTCACTCAACAAAACTGAAAGAGGAATATGAAAATATAAGAATGATCTTTCAGAAGCTTAGATATAATGAACACCAGTGGTCTATATGCGTTGATTTGAAGATGGTCAACATCTTACTTGGGCAGCAAAGCGGATATACTAAGTACCTTTGTTTCATATGCTTGTGGGATAGTAGGGCTAAAGAAGACCACTGGGAAAAAG
>JABUQX010101627.1:0-7500 GCA_015478945.1 Trachelipus rathkii
TATACTTAATTTTAAATACATTAAATATAATATATTATTATAATTTTTCGTGTATACCATCACGTGTATAAAATATTTCACAGTCGTTATACCTATAATAAAGCCATATATATACATAAAGTTCAGTTCGGTACCGTATAATATATATATACTAACGTTTACAAATAAGGTCTTACTTTCGCAATCTACACAAGGATATATCCATAAAATAATAAGGAAACCAACAAAAAAATATCTAAAAGAGACTAATGAGAAACTCACTATATCAGTGAGAACCAACTTAAAATAAGAAATTTAGAATGATCCCCCTGATATATATATATAATCGGAAAAAAAGAGTTTAATAACTTCTCTATAGCCAATATTATAACCTGCAGAGCACGATGATAAATATAAGAGAACGAGCAAATCAGCATATCCACCTATCAATAGAGTATATAATCATATATTTCCTTGAAGGGCTTAACATTTTAAGTTTTATTATATTATGAAGTATATAAAGCTATGAGTGACTCTGATAGACTATTGTCGTCTCGATCAGCAAACAACTATATATATATCAAAAACATATATATATATTTATATATAATTTATAAATATAATAAATTGACAAATTAAACAATCATTAAGTGAATTAAGTATTAATCGCGTTTAATTACCATTTATATAAATAAAAATTTTAAAAAAGTCCAATTAAAATTATTAAAAATCTTTTATCTAAGGGAATTAATAAACAAAATTGTTAAAAATTCAATTTCAAAAAATTACAATCATATTTATATATATATAAAAATGATCCTAATCTAAGAAATAATAAAAATAATAACAATCAACATAAAAATTAGTCTCTATCTATATCACCTGGTACTACTAGTTAATGACAGTTCTTTTATTTCTTTTACTTCTAAATACGGTCCCACTAGACAGCAGACTATTCTATCAACAGGTAAACCGGTTGATAGTCTAAGACACCGTATAGAGTGACAGCTACTGCATACTTAAAGCGTATGACTAAATATCAGTTTTTGTGAAAAAATATATACACTATCGTTTTTAAACTTTTTTGTGTTAGATAAAATACCAAAACACTAAAAACACAGAGAATAACACTTATAACTAAGTCGTAAAAAATGAGCCTTTCAACTGATTTTATAGTGAGTGCATAAATTAATTAAACCTAAAATCCACTTACTTAGTGTATATACTCATAATAAGATAAATACAAATAATAAATTAAATAAAATATTAAAATCAACCATAATAAGAATATATATTCAATCATCACTTAAATCCATTAACGTAAGAGAAGAAAAACAAACAATAATTACCTTACCATAGAATGATTCCCAATTCACAAAAGAAATCGTCCACGAAAAACCACTTCACCACACCATACAAATCAATACCATCAAAATTCACAGTCCACAATACTAACTGTGCATATTACTTTCAATACTTTAAATAATTCCTATGGAAGAAATATTAGATACATGAAAAAACAAGTTAATAATACTCATCTACAATCATTCACATTCATTTCATTCAAAAATGAAAGAGTGATGGATGTCGCGAAACAAGGAAGACGAAGGTAAGGACCTGTTGAAAAAAAGAAACTACTAACTACTGAGGTCGTCAGAACACCCATCACTCACTAAACACAATTATTCTCCCCCTTCATAACACCCTCATACATGACATAATTAAAAATACCCCAAATAAAATATGATACAAATAACAAAAAAAACTACCACTAAAGGGCAGCTCACCACAGCACCAACCCTGCAACCAGCTCGAGGCAATGGCCATCTAGGGTCTGTTCTGATCACATCACCAATATTTTCGCTCTATACCTGCAGATTTACCATTACCAAACTTTCTCACTCTACCTAATATATATATATTATATTATATATATATATATATATAGTTATATATATATATATATATATATATATATATATATATATATATATATAGTATATATATATATATATATATATATATATATATATATATATATAGTATAATATATATATATATATAATATATATTGAAGGGTTTGGTGAGGGTCTTGAATAACCAACCTTCAATTGAAGAATATTTGATGATGTTGAGGAGAGTGAGCGTTGTCACGAAGTGGCGTGGCGTTTCTTCCCGAGGCTGCTTAGGAGTCATCGGTGAGGCTAGAGCCTCCTGCGCCAGACGCCACAATATATATATATATATATATATATATATAATATATATATATATATATATATAATAATATATGATATAATATAATATATATATATATATTAATATATATATATATATATATATATATATTATATATATATACAACTATATAATATATATATATATATATATATATATTATATATACTACATATATTATTATATATATATACTATATATATAATATATATATATACTATATTATAATATATATATATATTATATATAACATCCTATATATACCCTATATATTATCACTCCTACACATACCGATATATATCATATATATATATATATATATATATATATATATATATATATATATATATATATGATATATCATATATATACTCATATATATGTATATTATATATATATATATAATATATATATATATAATATAATGCGTGCACGTGCCACTTCATTGTTTATTTAAAATACCAAATTCCTATTCTTATTATGCGCATTGTTATGTCCTTTATTATAATAAGAAAAAAACTGCGATTCCGTTAACTGTTATACAATTTTTCAGCGATGAAGGCTTAATAGAAACGCAGTGATAGCATAGTTAGAAGGAAAGAATATAGGTTATTGGAACAAGAACTCACAACAACGTATCCAAAACTTGTAACTTGTCTCGGTGATGTAACTGGAAAGTTAAAACATTCAAGAAAAGGCTGTCATGTGAGTAACAACAAAGGGACTAAAAAAAATATTATATTTGAATATTTTATTTTAAAATAAAAAACTTTTATAAATTGAAAGATTTTATTTTAAAATAAAAAAAAAATTGAATTATTTTTTTCGTTTTTTCGTTTTTTTTTTATGTTTTTTTTTAAGTAAAATTTTTTATTACAATTTAAATATTTCATTTTAAAGTAAAATGAAGATATATTATTTACTTTCTTAAGATCTTTTAACATCTACATAATAGCAATATAATCAGTTATAAAAATGTTATTTTTTCCTAAATTCTAACCTAAGTAATTATAAAATATATACTTTATAACTAATGAAAGTACTCTCAAAATTTTTATTTATCCATAAATTGTTGTATATGTGCTTTATAATATTAAAAAAGTAGTTTAAAAAGATTAAAAGTGGTTCTCTTGCCCAGAAAAGGTAAATTTGTTGAACTACTTATCTTCAGAAGACTTGGCCATTTTTGTTTTTGTTTTAATAGTTATTACGATAGTTCAAGAACATGAATTGTAAGCTTTGGAGGGCTACAATTATTTTTGTATCTTTATTACTTCATCTTATTAATTTTTTCATTAATCGATAAAAACAATCTAATGCCAATGCTACATTAAGACTTAATAATACTTTCGTATAGTTGATAATATTTATTTAAAAAAAAAATAGTTTAAATTACTTTTATTTTTATCACCAATGGGAAATTTTTTTTTAATAAAGATGTATATAAAGATATTTTGATCATTTTTCATAGTGTCGTTGAATAATGGTTGATGTGGGAAAATATATAGGGTGTCCCCTCAAGCGTCGGAAGAAATTTTTTTAGGGCCGGATTATTCCCTTAATTATCGAGCCGGATATCGCGGAAAGATAGAAGTGAGCAATAAAAGAATAAAATTAATAAAAAATATCAAATATATAAAACTAATAAAATATAGTAGCAAGCTTTCACAATTGTTAATTAACTGTCAAATTATTTTTATTCAGTCACGATTTATATGTGAATGAGATAAGATCGCTTCCCGAAGAAGGCAAGAGAAGTTCAGATGAATCCCCGAGAACATAATGAGAGAACTACCTCAACAATTCCTAAATACTTTAAGTTCACTGAAAATTTATATGGGCATTATTAAAAGATGAATTAAATAAACAAATAAATCAATCCTATCTATTCATATCATCTGATACCTTATAAACATTATATACACGCTCACCATATACAATTCTCACTTATATATATAAATAACATCTTACTCACAGTATGAAAGGAGAACAACAGAATTGAGCTACTTGCATAATAATAACTTCACATTTGGTGATTATTTACCGTGAATTATATAAATTAATATCTTATATTTATAAATATATATAGTACAACAATAATTACAGTGTAAAAGTACATGAGTGTGATTCTCTAGTATTAAGAACCCACAATCCTGAGAAATTACTGATCACTCTCATAACAATAGCTACAAAGCCCGGTCAACATGTGGAACAATAGCTACCTCTGGAGCTTCGAGATTCACCTCCTGGTAAACCGGATCTATATCTCAATGTGAGGAGCACAGCCATTATTACTTAATACATCATCCTGACCTCAATACTCTCCTCAATTACTCTATGACATCAGTATCTCCCGATCTTATTAGAAATGAGATTTACCCAAAAGTGGGGTAAAATTAGTAAGCTCTAAGAACCTTGCTAAGCACAGTACAAATAGAGTAAATCACTATAAATAAAGATTAATGAGCTCTTGTTCTATAAATATGATTTTCATTATATAAAGAGAGCATGACAACATAGAGGAGAACTATCAAAATGGTATTTTATTCATCTTATCCATAAAGACATGCTTGATTATTATAATGATAGCTCCTCACAGTGATTTTACCTTCTTCAAGCTTCTAAGCGGCGGCAATGTAGGGGAGTGGAGAAGACGACCGAGGGATCAGAAAGAGATGAGTACGTTCTCTCTCCACAAGCTCCTATAAACCGTAGAGGAGATTAAAACAGAGAGAACACAGTAAGAGAACCCCGATGGCTGGAATTAATACCTTAACGAGACAACCTCTCTAATATACAAATATTATAAATTTGCAGTGCTTGATTTTTTAACTGGCGTGTACTTTCTAACGCGCGTGAGGTGGGGTAATCGAGTCTCCTTCTCTTGTTAGCTTCTTTGTTAATATATAGAGCCGAAGAGACCCCAGGATATCTAGTCTTATTATCACCAGAGCCGTGCGAGTATTTAAGGGAGTTTTTAGGATGAATCGGACTCACCCCCTTGGGGTATTCTTTAGTAAAAAGAAAACAAAGTCAGCAAAATTTTTTAAGTACAGAAAGTCTTATCTGTTCATAACTAAATTAATTTATCAAACGCCTAAACCATAAAAAAACTGTCGGTCTAAATAGGAACGTTAGCATCCAATTAAAAATCAAATGATTTAAATATCAACTGATTATTTTTACTTCATTGAGTTTTTTTTTTAATATATAATTTCAATTTGATTTTTATATTTTTATTTTATTTTATAGTTCTATATATTTTTTTATAACTAAATTATAATTATTTTCTATGTTATTCATCAAACCAAATTTGACACTCTAATTGATAAAATATGAATTCCATAATATGTCATATCTATTTACCTAGATTTCGAGCGTATAGTATGTCATCTTATAATGGTGTTAGTCATATATATGTGATTTATAGATATAAGAATTTAAATAAATAATTAAGAATATACATCTCTTTTGGTGTATATATTATCTCTTCTAAGATGACAAATGTATATTTAAATAAACCTAATTTCTTCCTACATGCGTAACCCTCTAAGGTCTTATTGAGAATTTAAATTCAATCAATTAGCAGATGTATTATTTTATCTGACACTGCAAATAGACCAGATGTTGATAAAGAACTTAAAAGGCGCAACGTATTTACAACCTAAAAACTATATGATAAAAAAAGAATATTGAGAGAGAGAATGATGAATTGTATGTTGCTGGCCTAAACGATTTGAATATAATTGATAAATCATCCCACAACCAGAGGATTATAATCGTTAGAAGCAATTATAATGATATATTACTAGCTCGAAGAAATATGTAATATAATCATTTAGTAGTATTGTTTTCAGAGTTCCTCTGAGAAAAAAATATGATGCCTTAATCTAGGTATTAGAATTATATACATTTAACTGGCGCGTTAATCGCGATTACAACTCTATTATTCCTTGTTCTGCATCATTCAAACGTACTTAAAACGAACATTTTAAGATACACAGAATAAATATAATTATGTCCTGAATGGATCATGTTTTTCGGCTAATATTCGTATTCGAGATTTGTTCCTTAAAAAAAGATCGCGGCAATATATCAGGCTTTCGAGAGAACTAAATATTTTAATGAGTCATCTAAATTTGAGGTAGAATATTATCATTCAGTATCTGAGACACGTAACTTCTTATGAGATAATCTTAAAATCTTAAATTTAAAGGTATTTAAAAATTACTAAATTTTTTAATTGTTTTTGAGAACATGAACTTTGAACGAAGCGAGAACGTATTAAATATTGAGGAAATATTAAATATTGAGGAAATATTATATATTGAGTGACATTTTCATAGGATATAAAGAGAGCAGAACAATTTGGCGAAATCGAAGTCATATGATATATCTCCTCTCGTTCGTGTGTAAACTCGACTCTATATAAACGATTGAAGTGACTCAATAAGCTCTGTTATGTGTATTATAGTTGACATATATTATAAATACAAAGTGAAAATACGAGAAAACGATTCTAAGTATTCATCCGAGAGGATAGAGATAAGATGCGTATCTTAAGACTATTGTGTACAATCAAACCAGTCAAACATACATAGTTTATGTAAATTAGTAGCATGATAACAAACTTTGAAGTTAACAACGAAGATCAAGAATATGTTACACAACTATGAGCAGATCCCACATTTTATTAGCGCCTATATATGGTGAGAAGCCTCGTACGTCTTTCAGTTATGTAAATGCCACTCTCCGATGTGAATTGAACAAAAGGGACTTTGCGACGGACCCTCATTATGGAGTCATCATATTAGTCTAGATAGGGGTTTATTCCCTTTTTATTCCTCATGTTTGCCTCGCATTCAAACTATTAACAATAAATGTTCCCTTTTCACACACAAAATGATTCGTATATTTTTCAGAGAGTGACATATACAGCTATTCTATTGTGTCTCATCCGTGTATGTGCGTTCTAGCACCTCTGCAAACTCACATTTCTGCTCCTCCAGGCATTCCTATTACTGACTCAACATCACTTTTTTCCTTCGACAGTGGTGTCTCATATATACACCTAGTTGCAGTATATATCGATTTTCCATAAACACATCAATACTCACTTACTTATTACATATATCGCTTAACCAAACCAACTATGATCTCACATCCTTTTCCACCATGACTAAATCCATTTACTTACAAGGTACTTTCATTTATTCTATATCTCATTACCCTACCTTTCTTCACACACAACATATAACATTACTAATTACGTAACTTCCTTACA
>JABUQX010101627.1:10000-13149 GCA_015478945.1 Trachelipus rathkii
TATAGTATTAAATATATTTTTATTATATATTAATTATATATAGATATATATATATATATATATATATAATATAATATATATATATACCACCGGCCACTCTCACACTACTCTGCTATGACCATTAATTTACTAAGTTGATTGGCCTATTTGTTATTATAGGTATATATCATATAATATATATTATTATATATTATATATATATATATTATTATATATATTTATATATATATTTCTCATTTTTAAGCTTAAAAACTAAAAAATTTAAAAATATTGTCTAGAATTAAAAATTTTATAAAAATAAAATGTCGTGACGAAATAAAAAAGTTATATATTATATATAGATTATATAGTATTATATTTATATTATATTATATATTTATATTATATTGTATATTTATATATACTATATATATTATATATATGTGAGAGTATATTATTATATATTATATATATATTAGGGATGTACGATACAGAAAAGAAATGTGATCCGATACTCTATTTTTTTAGGTGCCGATACCGATACCGTTATAATTTTAATTATATATAATAAAAATACACAGTAATAAACATAGAACATTTGTGTACTGCTAGGCAACTCGGTTGGCATCGGTAGTGTACTTAACAGTATTATTGAACTTATATAGAACTGAAGTATATTTATTTTTAATTAAATAGAAACTTAATAATAATAATGCAAAAATAAATATAATAACTTTTTTTTATGTTGTGTTATTAAAAAAAAATATTCCATTTCCATTTTTCCTCTCAGTATATTATTGTACAAAGTATTGCTACTAGCTTTAAATTTTTGACATATTACCAATTTACGAAGAAGATTCTTACTAGTCTATAGCAATATAAAAGAATAAAAATAATGCAATGAAGAAACCTGCAATTAATCTGTGAAAAGAAAATAAAAAAAGTTATTATTTCAAACACATTGACATAATAGATAAATAATATACTATACTCCTTTTAAGATAAAATAGATAGTCATCTCAATGTTACAAAATTCAAAATTTCTTTAATATGTGTGCAAAAACATAGCATTTCACTCGTATCATTTGGCGAGTAGCCTGTTCCTTTTTGGGTGTTTACATTCACCTACACTAAAAATTTTACGGCTCGCTCTCGACTGATCGAGGGAGAGGAACTGTAAATATTTGCTTGGCAAGCCCTGATAATAATGGGAAACCTTGTGCCATTTTCAGCAACCACTGAAAAGATTCCTTCTGTAGGCAGCATCTCCATTGTTTTCGCAAGCCTCATCTCGCTCTTTCACAGATTTGCAAGATTTGAATTAATTCTTTGCTCCATTGATGACTGTATCTCAGTTTTTTTCGACTGAGGTTCCTTTGGTGTGATTTTTTTAAGGTGAATGAATGAGATGCCAATGCAATTTCAGCCATGAACTTAATCAAAGAGTCTAACATCCAAATCCTCTTCATCTTCAGTAGGTTTATTTGCTGAAAAGCCACATCAGTCACTATCAGTGCTGTTGCCAGGGGTTGCTGATGAGGCAGCTTCCACTTATGTGAATCTTTTTTTTTTGTCACAAGTGCCTAAAGCGTGTCAGTCAGTAAAGACTGATACTGGACTGGAAACCTTCCAAGCAATTGGTAGAAAGAAGAGCTTGACCAATAAGTCATTAATAAAATTTGTAACAAGAGTGGTATTATCACAGCATTCCGATATTAACAAGCGTGTAAAATGAGCTTTTGTTTTGTTTTAATACAGTGTTTTTATGCACATTCCAAATATGTTTTTAGTTGGTTTTTCTCTAGCATCGACCGTTTTTTTTTTATGTTACCAATGTGCATAAATATTATTGGAATCTTCTCATTTGTAGGGTCGTTTACCTTGGCATCGCCTAAGTAACAGAAGCTGCCGAATAAAGTTATGAACATCTATCGAAGCTAAGAACTGATTTATTATATATATTATATATATCTATATATATCATATATATATATATATATATATATAAATATATATATAATATATATATATATATATATATATTATATATATATATTAATATAATTATAAACTATATTATAATATATATATATTATTATATATATATTATATATATATAATATATATATATATATATATCTATATATATATATATATATATATATATATATATATATATATATATATTATATATATTATATACCATTGGTTTTAACTAGCATTCTATGTGCAACGATATAATCTGAGGTGAGGTAACCAATACTTACAATATGATTTTGTAATTTTTCAGACATAAGTAATGAATATAATTAAACATTTGTAAAATTGCAAGTACAGTGTAAAACGTTTGGCAAGATTCATTTGTTATGGCGTGGTTGATATTATTCTATGGTTCTAAGGCCCATTTCCACTCAAAATTGTGAGACGGAAACAAGTATTGGATGCGTCAGGCTCTACTTTGGTATGCCTATTGGTGATTAAGATAAGAAGCACTCGGCAGCTCATTTATATGTGGAGTTGCAAAAACAACCCCTAGAAGGATGCTTTAGAGGAACAAGAAAAAGCACCATGCCTTTGCTATTCCAGAATATGGCGAGAGCCAGCGAATCACTATGACTGCCACTTCTGAATATTACAAAATATGGAAAGGGTAAAAGGAAGGCAATCTCTTCATCCTCAAGATATTCCCTCATCAGCACCCAAGTTCTCATAATGAAACTCCCCTATTACCTTCACTCACACTTCTGTAAGTAATACATGTTTTATAACAAGTCCATGACATATAAAAGAAGAAATGAAAGGTATGTTCCTCAAATATATGTAGCAGCTACTTTTATATATATATATATATATATATATATATATATATCTATATATAGTATATATATATATATATATATATATTTATATATTATATATATAATATATATATATATATATATATACAGTTATACATTAATATACTATATATAATATTTACATCACTTATATATATTTATATATTATATATATATAATATATATATATATATATATATTATATATATATATATATAATATATATATATAATATATATATATATAGTATATATAGTATATATATAATATATATATCTGTAGCAGGTTTTTTCATCTTTGCTTTTCTAGATTGTGGATTTTGCTTTCCTAAGA
>JABUQX010101628.1:5000-7500 GCA_015478945.1 Trachelipus rathkii
ATTATTATTACATTTACGAATGATCTCGAAAGTTTTAGCACTTACGACATGGTTAAATCTACTTCTATGCTTCACAAGGGCAGAATTCAGATTATCAGTCCTCAAATCATAGCGATGTTGATAAATACGTCTGTCAATATCAATTAGACAGCTGAATATATAAGAATAGACAGCTGGATGGGCAATCGTGACTTTTACGAAAATATTTCTCACTTTAGGCTTTCAGGAGATCAACAAATGTTATTATCGTTAGGTCCCTCGTTTGGTGTGGGTTCTAGTTTATGTCTCTCCGATTTTTTAGAGAAATTTCAAAATTTTCAAAATAAAAATAAAAACTCTAATATAAACTTTGACATTTTGAAGGGTTATATGCTTCATGATTTGGTTAACTTACCGTCCAATTTTTTGCCTTTAAGATTTGTTAAAGCGGCATTTCAATTAAAAAATAACGCCGACATTCACATCTCTCGTGCTGATAAAGCTAATAAGTTAATTATTATGAACAAGGTTGATTATCTTAACAAAGTTGACGCTATCTTATCTGATGCATTGGTTTATTCTGCTTTGGACTCGAATCCTCTCGCTCCCTCCCAACGTAGTTTTAAACAACAACTTAAACTTTTACTTACAGATTTTTCTGATTTATATAAATCAGTTTTAGTTCATCTTCCTAAGTTGTCTATCTTCTATGGTCTACCTAAATTACATAAGGAAAATATTCCTTTGCGACCTATTATTTCAAATGTTGACAGTTTATCTTACAAACTTGCAAAGTGGATCAACTTACAGCTTCAACCCCTAATTGGAAAAATCTCACGTAGTCATATTAGGAATAGTTATGATTTCGTTTCTTTTTTAAATGGCGTTTCTTTTTCTGACAAGCTGATGGTCAGCTTCGATGTGATTTCTCTTTTCACTAACGTTCCGGTTGACACTGCTCTTACTTGGCTGGGGGAATACGTGTTGAACAATGAAGTTTCTTTTGATGTCCCTTTTATCATTTTAAAAAACTTAATTTTGCTTTTGACTAATCATAATCACTTTCAATTTAACAATAGGTTCTACAAACAGAATTCTGGACTCCCCATGGGTTCCCCTTTGTCCCCTACACTTAGTAATATTTTTATGGAATTATTCGAAGATCGCTATATTTTCTCCCATCCCGTCTATTCACACGTATCCTTTGGAGAAGGTACGTGGATGATGTTTTTGCTGTCTTGCCCGTAAATTGCGATCCACTCGTACTTTTGGATCACTTAAACTCTAAGGTTCCCTCCATAAAATTTACCTTAGAGATGTCTGCTAATGGATGTTTGCCTTTTTTAGACATTTTGATTGAAACTAAAAAGGACATGCCGGTCACCACTTCCATTTTTAAAAAGAAGACACATGTAAACTCTTATATAAATTGGTTCTCTGAACATTCTGTTAATATGAAGTTAAATATTGTGTCTTCGCAATTCCTTAGAGCCTATAGACTTTGTAGTTCTAATAAATTAGATAATGAGCTGGCAAACATTAAAGTTATTTTTCGGGATTTATGCTATCCCATGTATATTATTAACATAGAACTTCTTAAACCTAAAATTTCTATGTATGAGGGATCGTCTGGTGAGGCACAGGCCTCTCCTGTTATTTCTTTTATATTAATGTTCCTAGTAATAGTTTCCATGAATATGTTAAGATTCTCCCTCCTGATGTTAGACCTGTTAAAAATATTACTAAATTATGTGCACTTCTTAGAAACACAGGTGTTTCCGCAAACTCTACTCCGGCTCTGCCCACGGCGGGTGTTTATTCTATAAAATGTGATTCTTGTCCTTCTCTATATTTTGGTGAGTCAATTGATATTGACAGACGTATTTATCAACATCGCTATGATTTGAGGACTGATAATCTGAATTCTGCCCTTGTGAAGCATAGAAGTAGATTTAACCATGTCGTAAGTGCTAAAACTTTCGAGATCATTCGTAAATGTAATAATAATTTTAAACGTAAACTTTTGGAAAGTTATTTAATATATATCTCTAAAAATCAACATATTAATGGTTTTGGAGGGGGAAATGAGGTTTGATGCTGTTTTGTGTAATAATGATAAAAAATGATAAAAAATGGCTTCTTCTTCCGCCAGATAACAAATTGAAGTTCAACCAACCAATTTTTTCTACTGAACACTTTGCTTTGTCTTAATAATTTTTTAATTTTGGTGCGCATGGTGTTAATCTGTTGAATAAAGTGCTAATGCACAGAAAGGCCTCCAATATTTTATAGAATTTCTGTCCCATTTTTTTTATTGTCTTAATGTTTTAAGTGTAACGTAGTTTTATAATTTAGGGGTGATTCCTTGCTTTTATATTCTCTGTGGTTATACAGATTTTAAATATATATATATAATATATATATATATATATATATATATAGATATATATATATATATATTATATATATATAGATATATATAATATATATATATATATATTATAATAATATATATATTGTG
>JABUQX010101628.1:12500-15000 GCA_015478945.1 Trachelipus rathkii
ATCTCTTGGTGTGTTAAGGTATAACACACTTTAATGATGAATGTATTAACTATGAACTAGGATTCCGCTAACTTTAACCTAGATATTTTCTACGACAGTTTTCGGATTTAATTTGAAAAGTGCAAACTGTTTCAAATTGTTGTGAAAAAAATATTAACCCAAAAGTATTTTAAATTTCTTTTGGGGAGAGAGAAAGAAAGAAAAGTTGATTGTATATTTTATATTGTATTTTGTATATCATGATATGAACCATAGGCAGACATTTTAGTCTTTATTGTAAACCCTCATATGACAGAGATAGAATCCGATTATTACTTTTCATCTCAAATCCGGATCCATTTGCACTCTATCCTCCTCCCTCCAAACTGAAGCTGTAGATTTTAACGCCTTCTTCTTTAATTTTTTTTATTTTTCCTTTACGATTGTCCCTTGAGATTTCCAGTTTCTCTATTTACATTTTTTGCTGTTATTATATATGAAAATAAACTTGAAGTGTAAGGTATTTTATATTTAACTGGTTTCAAATTAAGCTTAAATCTTTGAGCGGTTCAAAATGTTTATTACTTTGGAGCAACTATTCATTACTTAAATTTTGTTTTTAAAGAATCTAGTTTCAAAAATATTATTAATCCTAATTATAAAACAATTGTTCATAATTTACCGTTAGGGTCTAAAATACCGCGAACTTGCGAAAAGAAAGCTGAAGACAAAGCTTACGCCATTGAGTGTTCTTCTTCAAACTCACAGGCTCAGGAAAAACCCATAGCTCTCCGAAAAAACTCTTGGTCGAGGTCCGGTTCCCTAAGTGCTGGAGCCTTCCAAGTCCTGAATATGGAGACATTACGACCAGTGCGTGAAAAACACTAAAACATTATTTTAATTGAAGGATGTCATACGAGGTTTAATATAATGCCTCAAACAAATGTAGAGTTTTATATCCGGGAAAACATTTTATGGTCTGTGGAACTGCAGAGTAGTTTTTTTTTTTATTATTATTACGAACTTAAAAACATTTTTTTAATTTTTATTGATCCTTTTCCTTGGCACACTAGTTCTCATTTTATTTTATTTCTCTTCAGTTGATATATATATATATAGATATATATAATATATGAATAATATATATTTAATAATATATATATATATATATATATTATATATATATAATTATAGATATATATATATATATATATATATATATATATATATATATATATAAGATATTATATATATATATATATATATATATATATATTATATATATAATATATATATATATATATATATATATATATATATATATATATATTATATATATATATATATATATATATATATATTTATATATATTTATATATATATTATATTAATTATATATATATATATATATATATATATATAAATATATTATATATATAGTATATATATATATATAGTATTATATATATATATATATATATTTATTTCAATCCAAGGTAATGAAATAAGCATGAAGTGCTGGGGTCCTGACCCAATTATAGTACTTGCTATATAATTTTGTTATTAGTTATAGAAAAAAAAATTTGATCGATTTAGGAACAGTAATTGTGAGATTGTCTTTAGAAGTTTCATGGAATTTGTAGCCAAATAGTTTGCATATTTTAATCAATAATATTATTAGATATAATTTAATAGATAGATGTTTAGTTAATTTTGATTAGGGAGGTGGTGCTAATTATGCAAAAGTATTTACTTATTCGGTATGTTTTATCGTCAGAAATTTTGGTTATTCATTCATATGTTCGCTTCCAAAACATACACTTGTTCACCTTTACTTACAATATTGTCATATATATATATATATATATACGGTACCCTCTCATTATATTGCCATCTGTTTTCAAATTTCCTGTATAAGAAAATATAAAACAAATGCATATTTCAGTCAAGTCTCATACACTTGTAAATTGATGCGAACATTTTAAAGCAAGCGTGTAAAGGACAGACAGACAAATTCAGAGAGAGGGAGAGATGCAAGTAGAATAAATGAGATACAGTGTTTATGAATTGTATGAATAATGAGAGTATTTTATTTTCGGAAGTTTTTTTCTATATATGAATAGACAAATACTCACTCAAATAATGCTTGGCATACCCAGAAGGACGATAAACAAAAATATGGAGAAAAAGTTTTCAAACTTTATCTTAAATAATTTTGAAACTAATACTACATATTTGCATTTAAATTTAGGGCGGGATATAAATTTTTTAGTTCAACTTAAACATTAGAGTAGAATTAGTTAGAAGGCGGATACATTGGTTAACAAAATTTAATCGTACTCTTGTAACCAAAGTTTAATTTTAATAAGCGACTCTAGTAGTATTTTATGTGATGAATTCATATATAGTTTTGAGATATCTTCGTCACCTAAGAATTTGAGCTACACCCTCTTAAAGTTTCTTGTATTTTGTTTATTTACAATACATATAAAGCAATGGACTTTTATTCCTAAATTGTGGA
>JABUQX010101628.1:20000-22500 GCA_015478945.1 Trachelipus rathkii
GTATTGTAGAATGATATGCGCTTGTGAATGGTTTATGGTTTCCGTGATCAGGTTCTAATAGCTATAAGTTTCACTGAAGAAAGCTTTGGCTTAGGAACTTTTCTAAAAATATATGTATTAAAAAACACTAAATACTAAATTTTTGGTATTTCAACGTGTTTTGTTTATTAACAATTAAAAGTTATAGATAAAGAAGCACTACTAGTTTCGATGTTTAAGAAAGAGTATGGATGTTAATGTTTTCAGATACAACACTGAAAGAAACTATGTTTTAGAAGAATGGTTGTTCTTTGAAAGCATTGAGTAGTTCAGTGTATTAGAAGGGTTGCTCAAAAGTGTTTCAGAGGTTAACTATCAAAGAGAACTTAAGCTTGAACTTTGTTTTAAACTTGAACTTTAAGTGTTGTAAACTTTCTGTACTTATTAAATGTTTTCAGATGCAGGTAAAGAAGCACTGAAAGTTTTATTTTAATTAAATACTAACCCTCACGAATGTTTTAAAATTTTCATATATAGATCGCTGAAAGTTTCAATGTTTTAGAATGGTAGTATTTGGAAACATCTTCAGATATAGAGGGTAAATATCACTAAGACTCTTTGTGTCTAGCTTGGGGGTTTAGGAACTGATAGACTTTGTATATTTTAAGCTAGAATTTAGGTCATGATTTATTTTATATATTCACATAATGTTTTTTTTATTATTATTGCTGATAAGTGAATGAATGATCTGTATCAGCTTGCCTTCAAATTACAGGAAAGAGAGAATTTCTATATTTAGTAATAATTATATATGATGATGCTGAAAATCTTGAACACGAAATATGGAGTTTGTATAACTAGTAAACAATGAACTATAATGAAAAAATATATTTTATAAAATTAAAGCCATTTTTTTTATAATTTATTTATGAAGACAGAAAATGATTTATTTTTTGTTCAAGTTTTCGCATCAAGTGTATTTTTTTCCATAGTTTATCATCTGTTGTGAGAGGATATGAATATCGTATAGGAAAAATTTTGAGAAAAGGAATATAATCTTTAAAATATTGATTATTTCTTTAAATGGCAATGAAGGACCCCTTTTAAATTCTCATTCCCTTTTATGTTTAAGCTTATTTATTGTAACAACTTTTGTGGCACATTCACCATAAAAAATAGTTTTCAACTTTTCACATCTCTAAAATGATCTCTATTAAACTTGTAAACTGCACGAATTTTTAAATAATGCATGATCCTATTGTTTTATTAATTGAAACTAGACTTTAAGAGTAATAAAGGGATAATAATACTTACTAACTCAAAGAGGTTGTTACATTTTTTTTTTAATGCCAACAATATCTTCTGAAAGTAATTCTGTCTTTCTACTGATTTTCCGCTTGCCTCACTAATCTAATTTGCCTCAGGTGTGAGCCAGTTCAACTCTTTATCCTCCGGTATTTACACTGCCACAACATCTACCTTTTCAACGGCTGGAGAACATGGAGTTTCTGGGCATACTGCACAAAATATAAGCGTTAATAGTGAGATTGATCGAATTATGGCGAAAATCCAACAAGATAACAAAATATTAGCGGAATTAGATAAATCAAGATCCACAATTGGTAAATATGTGCAACAAAAATTCTATGATAAAAATTTTAAATTAAAATTATTTTAATTTTCTTTTGTCACTAAATTAATTTTAACATTTTATAAAGAGTTGCAGTTCTGGAAGCGGAAAATTTAAATTATAAAGCTATTATTATTTTTTTTTATTAAGTTTCTTTTATTTTTTTTATTTTACTTCAAATGCTTAGGGCCTCAAATTGTGAAGCTTCCATACTATAAAAGAGGATTAGTACCAGAACTGATTGTTCTGGGTGTTCAAGGAACACCAGTAATAATCTGTTTAAATGATTATCAAAACAATTTTAAGACAAATGTACCTCAAACAAATAATATTCCTTATTCAAATGTGTCGAGCGCAAGAAAACGTAGACTCTTACCAGATCCTCTAATCTCCTCCGTTAGTGGAAAAAAAGAAGTGAGAAAAATTGTCAATAATCATCTCAAATCAGATAAACTCTCAGGTCATAAACCTTCTTCAAATCCGCATTTAAATCTATATCATAGGGACACTCGTTTAGAAAAAATAGAACAAAAAAATAGAGCTCCGGTTAAGAAGAGCACCGTCTTTAAGGAAGGTAATCCTCGTAATCTTAAAACTCGAAGATATTTACCTAAACGTCCTGCAGATCATCTATCTGGTAACTGTAATAGAACTCGTATGAAAAGTAGGTCGAACTTCTTACCGAACTGTCACTGCCGTAAGTTTAAATTCGATAATTTGTTTTTACCATACGGCAAACCTGTACACGTAAACGCTTCTTTTTCTGTTGTTTGATTGATTGACAGGTGTGATAGATAAGTATTCTAGCGCGCACACACACACATCGGTAAATGCTAAAAATGGGCCATATATATATATTGGATCTTTTCTGGTGTGTTGGTCAGTATAGGA
>JABUQX010101628.1:27500-30000 GCA_015478945.1 Trachelipus rathkii
AATAAATCTTGCCTAGTTTTTAGAAATCTGCAAAAATAATTATTCCTATTTTTCTTGAAACTTGAATTATTTTTTCTATATAATTAGGTATTTAGGCAATTATGAATTTAAATGGCATAATGTATCATATATTCTAGTTACCCAAGGAATATAATATTAAAATTGGCTTCAGTTACCCAAATTATTCCTACGGTGTATGAATTGTGTGCATGAGAAATATTACCGTTCCATATGCACTGGATAGCATTGTAATCAAATTATTAACGTGAAAGTCTTTTATTTATGTATATATGAGATTTGGAATCCATTCTCTTTGTATTTTGGAACGTATGATTTAAAGAAGGAGGGATACAAGAAGTTCGAGGAGGAGTCATCCCCTCCTAACGTTTCTCTCACAGATTCGAGGAGGAGTCATCCCCTCCTAACGTTTCTCTCACAGATTCGGCTGCCCCAACAAAGATAGTTAAAAATATCTTCAAAGGAGTTCAAGATTTTTTCGGTGATAAACAAGATTCTTCGAACGTTAAAGATAGTGTTTTGCCTCGAAATGTGGCTGGTGCCGATTCGACCACGCCTTCCTCCGTTTCATCTCATGGAAAATTCGATTTGGATCGGGCACTGGGTCTCTCCAAAATGCCCTCAAATTTTGCAGCGTTTAAGGATCAACTACAAAGCCCTGATTTAGGATCCCTAGCAGCCAGTACGTGGTCTCTCACCTCCTTTGATCAGTAATATTTCTAATTAAAAATATATATATATTATATAAAAGACATGTTGCAAAATTTATTGCAAAAGGAAACATGCTACTGACTTCATTTCGTTTTAGTTTATTTATTATATTCATTCTTTTACAATTTGAAGCATTTGTATATAAGTTTTATTTTTTGATTGAATTGCAAAATGAAAACTTGAATCTTTTTTAGTCTTTTAAGAATCTCATTTCTTTGTTACAAAACTTGTCATAATTTTATTAAGATAATGCCAGTACGAAAAACATAATGCTTGTTCATATGGTTCACTTATATATATATATATATATATATATATATATATATATATATATATATATATATGTATATATATATATATATATATATAAATATATATATATATATAACTTAATAATAATAATATATATAATAATAACTATATATATATAGTAATATGAAGTAATATGAGCAACAATAACAATAATAACTAGCAATAATAATGGCAACAACTAATAATATATAGTAACCAACGCCAGCTGCTGCTATAACTGCTGTAACGTAATAATAGCCAGTTAATAATATATGCGTTCACTTATATATATATATATATATATATCATGCACACTTGTTATTATTTACCGTTATTGTTTTCTAAAACTGTTAACATTCTGTTATAATTATTATTTTTATTATTATTATTATTATTATTATTATTATTATTATTTATTATTATTAGTTATTATTATTATTATTAGTATTATTATAGTATTATTATTATTATTATTATTATTATTATTATTATTATTATTATTATTATTATTATTATTATTATTATTATTATTATTATTATTATTATTATTATTATTATTATTATTATTATTATTATTATTTGTGTGTGTGTGTGTGTGTGTGTGTGTGTATTATTATTATTATTTTCATTATTATTATTAATTAATTATTATTATTATTATTATTATTTGTGTGTGTGTGTGTGTGTGTATTATTATTATTATTATTATTGTATTATTACATTATTATTATTGTGTATTATTTTTATTATTATTATTATTAATGTGTGTATGTGTGTGTGTGTGTGTGTGTGTGTGTATTATTATTATTGTGTGTGTGTGTGTGTGTGTGTGTGTGTGTGTGTGTATTATTATTATTATTATTTATTTGTTTAATGCGCTTTACAATAAAATACCACAAATTTCATTAAACCAAGATATATAAGTTATATATATATATATATATATATATATATATATATATATATATATAACTATCCAGCGTCCTCCTGTAGTAATGTGACGAGGCGAAGTGTTAAATACAGAACCCGTATCCATCTCCAGTTTCACTGGCCAGATTTGATTAATAGCAAAGACTCCAGTAAATGGTTTATAACTATAGCTATAACTGTAAGGAATAATATGTATATGTATGTAATATATGCTATATAACTAAATATATATATTATATATATATATATAATATGTGTAGTGGTTTATTCGTAATCTTACTGACTGTAGAATGTCTTCAGGTTTGTTGATTTGTACTTTGATAAACATTGAAAGAGATTATATGTTTAACAAGTTTTTAAACTTTATTTACTTTATAATATAATATATATATATATATATATATAATAATAATATATATAACTAATAACTTAATAACCATAATATATATATATATAACTAACATATATATGTATAAATAGCAACAACTGCTGCTAACTACTTGCTGCTGCTTAATATATTGTATTGTGTATGTGTTATATATATATATAT
>JABUQX010101628.1:35000-60025 GCA_015478945.1 Trachelipus rathkii
TATATATATATATATCTTATATAACTAACTCATATATATATATATATATATATATATATATAATATATATAATATAATAATATATATATATATATATATAAATAATAATAATATAATAATATATATATATATATATATATATATATATATATATATATATATATATATATATATATATATATATATATATATATATAACTACTTCTATATATAGGACCTCTTCTGTTTTTTAAAATGGATATAATTTTTTTTTTTTTTTAAATATATTTCTAGTATATGATCCTAACAATCAATTTAAGTGGTAACGGACATGATTCAAAAATATATAGGACCTTTTACGTTTAACAGTAGTTTTGAATTTTTTTTTTTTTTTTAACTCAAAGAATATAGGAGTAAAGCCTGAATGGCAGGAGTCGAAGGGTCTCTCGGCTTTCGGAGAACTACAGGGTAGGTTATTTGCCCCCCTCCGGGGAGGGTCCCCTTGCTCTTTGGTATTTGGGTGTCGCGGGGGTTCCTCCGCCCTACGGGGTATGGAAAACGGTCTCTGTATTTTTTTCCAGTTTTTATTATATTTTAAGCTTTATAAACTGATTCCAAATATGTAATTGTTTTTCTCTAAGTTATTAGTACTTTTCGAGATATTTCATATATGAAAAAAAAATATATATATATAGGCCTATTTTTTTTTTACATTTTATAATAAGCCTTATACGCTGATTCTAATATGTAATTGGTTTTGTAAGTGTAGTACTTTTACCGAGATATTTCATTTTTAAAAAATATTGAACATAAATGTGATTTTTAAAAATTATTTAAATCTTCGAACTTTTGAATCATGTCCGTTACCACTGAAATTCATTGTTGGTATCATATAGTAGCAATATATTAAAAAAAAAACAAAAAAAAATTAAAACTGACGGAGTCGTAAAACAGAATAGGACCTATATGGACATATATATATATATATATATATATATATATATATATATATATATATATATATATATATATATATATATATATATATATATATATATATATATATAACTGTATATACTCTATACTCATAAGGTATATATATTAGAGAAGGAGTGGGTGTGTTGCTTATAGGGTTTCAATAGATAATACAAACTCCCATCATTTGGTCTAAAAAAAAGAAAATCATAATATATATATATATATATATATATATATATATATATATATATATATATATATATATATATATATATATATATATATATTTATATATTGGCTCTATAATTAGATGGAATGTATGTCTGAGAGTAACTCCATAGTTAAAAATGACCAAATATTCTTATATATATATATATATATATATATATATATATATATATATATATATATATATATATATATATATATATATATATATATATATATATATATATATAATATATATATATATATATATATATATATATTTAGAGAGTTTTTATAATTTTAATCACCTTAATAATTTTTTAATTGAGATCTGGGTGGAGTAATTAAAAAAAAAAGTTAAATATTGTTGTTCATACAGACAATAAAAAAATGCAGGACAAACTGCGGTAAAAATCTAAATGGTTTTCCAAATGTAAAGATGCCCAATGGGAGTTTTCATTATAACCTGCAAGACCAGTGAGAAATCTAAAAATTCACAAGCACAACAATAAATTTTTGATCTTTTTCAAAATTTGTTTTGCTGAGGAAGGGCATTGATTTTTCTTCCCTAAAAAATATGGAAATGTTTTCGGTCTGTTGTTTACTAAAAGAAATTTACTTTGGTAAAAACGATGGTTTCTTTGGGAAAACAATATTTATATTCAGGTTTTCAATAGAAATGGTGGATTCCTTAAGGAAAATTCTTGGGTTCCGATTGGTTCTTAATGGAATAATCCATGGGAACCAATGAAGAAATTCCAGTTAGATAAATTTCGGATATAGTTGTTTCAATGTCTTGTGCGGTAATTACTTTCCACGAAGTTAGAATGTGTACTTAAACTCTGATTTGACTGATATGATAATATTTCTACTTTGAAGAAAGACAACTCTGTAGCTGCAGCATGTACTAATGTTGTACGTTATCCCTTTCTCAGACACCCAAACGCTATAACGCTCATGTGTGAATCATTGCCTGAGGAGAAAGTAGGCCCCTCAGCTCATCTTCAGACCAACTCTGGCAGACTTTCATTCACACGAGCTATGATTGGGAAGAAACAGTTCTCTTTTCTCGGTCACCGAGAAAAAGTAATGCAAGTTCGAATAGCTGTTCTTCAGCATTTTTCACATTTCTGTGTATTTTGTAGGGGGTACCGACACCAGATCCCAGTAGCATAGAGAATACGAAAACGGCCATCATCACCTTTGGCTCTTGAGTATACCAATATGCCGTTGGTTTGCGGGCGCATGCTCATACGTTCCAGAGTTCATCGAGATCCGTTCTAGAGGTCTCCCTTTCGCGTTTTGCTTATCTCGAATGACCTTCCTCATAGCTTCCTCTTCTTCGGACGAGCATACAACATCTACTGCAGTCTGCCTAGTTGACAATGTGCATGCGTCTAGGACCCGCTAAAGTGTTTTTGGTGTCCTTCTCTACGCTTTCTAGAACCAGGCTGTCAGCGCATGGATTTGTCCTCTTGAAGATCGCGTGGTAGGCCATTCGCACCGTTCCCTAGCCTTCTCGACAGCTTCGTAAGTAACCGTCGGTTCGTAACATCTATCATCTTTTCTCAGATCGGGCCCTGATATTTTTCGACCTTCCCGCACAGGCTCTCACCGCCTCAGCACTCGAGACTGTCTACGAAAGTGGACTGGTCTGTACGAAGCTTACTGTGCTCTTTGAAGCTTCAAAGAAACAACTACGCCTGCCACACTCCTAGTTCACTCCTCAGGACTTGCACCGTCCGACAGAGTTCAGATAAGTCAACTCCGTATTTTTTGCTGTCGGAGGTGTTCTCAAGCCCCGAACGAGTGTGGTCTCCTCTCCTGCCTGTTTCTCCTGCAAGTTCTAATCCTGCCAGAGATCCTACAACGTGCTTCGGAGAGAGTTTTACTTGCGATGTGTCTTGCGTCCCGTCATTTCCGCACTGTTCTGTAGGGTGTGGAGTCCACTACGCCTGATCCAAACCACTTACGCTTCGCTAATTGGTCTCTCAGAAAAGAAGCGGCATCTCTTAGAGATAGCTCGCACCTTGGGTATGTCCTCACAGCTCTACTACTCGGAGTTCAGAATATTTCAGTGTCGCAACTTCACTGCTGACCTCTCTCCCGCCATTGAAGTTCGTCGCGATTTACAGCCTTACCCCAACATCGACACGACGCTATGGCAACGTGCCAGACTACTTGGAGGATCGTGCACTTCCACACAGACTCTTCTCTCAACTGGATGGCCTCAACTCCCGGGAATAAGAGGAACTCTGTGGCGATGTCTCTCAGGTCTCTCTCCTTTCTACTTGCATGTTCCGTAAGGCTGTCTTTTCCCTCAATCTTTCACTCACTTTCCAGCCGTCTGGCATGAGCTGTCACGCAACTGGTTGCTGCTGTCGATGTTGTTGTGGCCTGTCTGAATTCGCCTGACGTAGCAATTGGTGCGCGTACTTGTCTTCTGCCAGCTCTTAGAGGTACCGCTCACGACAATTCAGCTAGGCACTTTCCGTACCCCCTGGTGCCCGATTTGAACGGTGTTCCACATCGACATCGTTGATCCCTGGCTCCTCGCCGAGGTAAAAGATACCTCTGAGGTGGTAGTACGGGTTCTACGACGTTTGGACTGTGGCTCATCGCCTCTCTCTTGGTCGCCAACGCGGAATCCATAGCAAAAGCTTTCTTAGCTCATGGATTCGCGCGTTTTGGTTGTGCGTTGTTTGAATTGAGACCAGTTTTTTTTTTTTTTTTTTTTTTGTTTTTTTTTTTTTTTTTTTTTTTTTTTGTTTTTTTTTTTTTTTTTTTTTTTTTTTTGTTTTTTTTTTTTTCTTTGTAATCTTCTTAGAGGATTTGATGAATTCTTCTTGGTTCGGAGAAAGATTCACCATGGACGACTTCTTTAATCCAAAGAGGCTGGATTACGGCAGTTTGTGTTGAGACATGTTTCCACAGGTCAGCTAGAGAGCTTCTCGGTTGCAGCCGAAGCGGGCCAATCCGGAAAATTGGAGGCTGACGCGTTCGCGCTTGCGTATGCTTGCATTCGTGCGGTGCTGTTAAATGGAGTGAGGGGCCGCACATGTTCGGGTGACTGCGTGAGCGTGTTAGTGGTGATGGTTCTGGGGGCTGTGCGTCGGTCGTGTGACTCTTTCTCACGAGGGCTTCTCCCCTCTAGGCTGGCCAGGCCGCGTGCTTAGTTTACGTGGGGGCCGTTGAGCCGTGGCTTCGCGGTGGAGGTATGCCGAATGCTTCGCTTTCGGGTCGCATCACAAGTGCAGTCTATATCCCTAAGGACCGTGGTCTTCCGCCCTGCACGCATCTCGTGTGTCTGAGCGATGACGCTGCACGCGCACCGGCTCCCGAACCTAAGTGAGTCGACTGGCCGTGTTTTCTAGGTGATACTGAGGATAGGAGATAAGTGTCTGTGCACGTATACAAGGCGTCGGCGATGCACGCGTGTCAGAGAGTCGCGTGCGATGTGGCATCGCTCTGTTACGTTCTGGTGTTCTCTTTGCGGAGGCGAATCCTCTGTCCTGGTGTTCGTCTGGACCCTACGCTTCGTGACCGTGTTTGTTTCAAGTTGTCTGGGCCTCCTTCACGCGTGTCGTTTTAACGTCTGATCTGTCTCCTTGTGGGTGGTTTAGGGGGTTTTTGTGAAGTGTGGTTGTTATTTTAGTCTCATAATGTGGTCTCTTTTTGTTCTTAGGGGGGTGTGCGGTGGAAAGGGGAAAAGAAGGAGAATAGCGACCTGGTAGGCTGACGGAACTGTCAACCAAGCGAAGGGATGAGGTCGTAGACGAGTCAGGTACGAAAAGGAGGGAATGTTAGAAAAGGAGAAAAGGGGGGAAATTATAATGTAACAATGAATGGTATGAGATTGTCATGTCTTTTGTATATGTGCGTATAGCAGTGGTCTTGTTGGTTTTCAGTAAAATTGTATGTTGAATGAAGATGTGATAGATTACAGATGGATTGAGGATACAGTATTGGATCCAGGATTAGTAATCTGGGAAAGTGAGTGCCGTGGAAGTTATGAAGGGGGTTTGATCGCGTAGTGGTGTCCGCGAGTGTAGACCTTGCGCGTTTTGTTTTGTGCATGGGTCGCTCCGTGAGTTGCGAGCTGGGTGTCCAGTCTTTTCTGGAAAGTAAGTAGGGGACATGTATTGTCGTGGTTTAGTGTTTAGGATTAAGAAGTTGGTGGTAGTGATTGCTGCTAGGATTGCAATACGTATTAGATGAGATGTGTGTGTATTGCAGGTGTGGTTGAATCCGGTTTCTGGTTTTTCGACGCTTGAAGTGTGAGTGGTCGTTCCAGTTGTGGTAGTTTTGGAGGAAGGAGGAAAGGCTGGAGCTGTTGAATGATCGATGTGGTAGTTTGTGGAGACGTGTGCGAGTTTCTGGTAGATTGGTGGGTATCTTGTGCGTTTAAGTCGTTGTGGGTAGGGTACTGCGATGTTGTGTCGTATTTGATTTGAGTATTATTATTTAGTTTATTATTAATTATCGGCGGAATCATGATCTAACTGGTAGTCCGAGTTTTGTTGTTCTGAGGATTGCGTTGAGGCGCGATTTTGGTATGTTGTGTAGTTGCAAGGTGAGGGTAGACGGATGGCTGGAATTGTGGAATATGCAGACGAAAGAGGGGATGAAACACTGCGTCTCATCGAGTTGACGGCGAGGGAGGGCAGAATGTTGGTTGATGGTTTTATTTTTATCCATATTATTTATTATTATTTACTGATTAGCTTAAAGATTCATTATTTTGATTGTTTATAAAATTTTTGTTTGAGTTATGTCCTAAGTTTAACTATGTTGTTGTAATTTTCCTGATGTTGTTAAGCATTATTCTATTATTATTCATATCTTATTTCATGTTTTTCCTATATATTGTTATAGTTCTGTATGTCTTTTTTTGTTCTCTCTCTCATTTTTTTTGCTGTGTGTTCTTTAACTTCGGTGCATCTAGGGATTTTTGAATTTTCGGATGTTTTGATTGTAATTGATTGGAAATCGGAAAGGACAGGTTAAATGAACTGTTATTAAAGTTTAAAAAAAAAATTTGAATCTTGATATTGAAAAAAACTAATTAAAAACTGAATTAAGTAATAATATCTTTAAGAGAAATTATAAATTTGTTCCAACTTTACAAATTTTATAATTAACTTTATAAACTGGAAAATTAGTATTAATTAGAAAATAACAACTAATAGTACAAATTGACTAGAGAGCAAATCTTGAAATGTATAACAATGAATTATGTTGAAAACATTTTTTGATATATATTTTTTTATATATATACTCTATATATCTTATATTGATAAATAGGAAAAACTTGTGGCGAGAGAATTTAGAAAAACATTTATATATATAAATAAAATTACCTTTGAAATATAATAATAATTAAACGTAACTAAAAGAGTGCAAGTAAAGTGCACACCTACTAAACTAAACTAGTCAATCCTTTAATACAATAAATATTTCTCTAACTGTCGGTTTACATCGTTAAATTCCTATCTTTTTTTGCTTTATTATATTTTAAAAAGTTTTTAAGACATTCTGTTAATATATATTTTATTGCTACTTTTCCTCTTATATTTATTATTTTATTATATTTATTATATATTGGTAATTTTTTGTAATTTTAAGGTGATTAGTCCAATAACATGTAGTTATTTGATTTGGTTCATCCTAAACTTGTAGAATATTTTGATTTCGTAAAATATTTTTTGCTGAATAAACATTAATTGATAGAACATAGCAATTAAATTATTGATAAGGATTGGAATATTCTACTGGTAATAAGAAAATCTGCAATTATTATTTTATTTTATTTTATATATTTATTTTAGGTGTATGGTGTTTTGTTTTCCTCTTCTATTTGCCTCTGACGATTATTGCCTTCTTACGACAAGCTTTCAATTTGTATTGATTTAGCCATCAACTAAAGTCTTGCGTTACATTATGTTTGTGCGCCGATTACGTTGGGCTGTCTCTGTAAGTGTATAGGGTGAGGGACGTTAGTGTAAAGTATGATAAGTAGCATTAGTAATGGAAGTAGAGTATGAATAAGTAGTATAGTAATGTTTAGTTAGTGTAAACTAGTGGCTTATGATATGTGTGAGTGTTCCGGGCGGAGTCTGGAAAGGTATTAATTAGTTGAGATTAGGGAGAAAGAAAGAGAAAGAGAGAATGAAGAATTGATTGAGAAGGTGAGAGAATTATCCAAGGGAATGAAGGAAATGAAAAAACGAATGGAAGAGAGGATGGAACGAAAATGGCTACTAAATGGAGGAAATGTGAAGTAAAAGGTTTGCTGAATGGGAAATGGAAGAAAGTGGAACCGAACAAAGGGTGACTCTACTCCAAGGTAGTGACTGAAAAAGAAAAAAAGTGAGAAATCTTGGAAAGAAGGACGAGAGAGTAAGACAAAGATGTATGAAAAGGATAACAGGAATGAGAGTTAAAGTGATGTGACTGAGGTGTGGGGATTGTGAAGGGGAAAGGATGTAAATAAGGTGTGAATCAGAAGAAATCAAGGATGGGAAAAAGAGAAAAAGGCGATTGAAAAAGAAGAAAAAGCCTCAAAGAACTAGGAGGCACAACAGGTCGAAGTGAAAAGCAGAGTATTAGATTCATTATATAAGTTTCGAAGAGCGAGGTAAATGTGTTTGAGGGGAATGAGACGGAATCTGGTTCTGAATCTGAGCGTAGAGTGAAAATGAGTGGTGTTGATCGGGACAAACCGCACAAAATCAATAAATTTAATGCTGTTATCGGTAGAAAGAGGTTTGAAGGATTCTTTAGGGAATATGAGTGGTTATTGTTAGTGAAAGATTTGACGGAATAAGGTCTTTAGGTGAAAGAGTTGGGCGAATTTTTAGAGGGGCGAATGCTGGAATTTATAAGGCTGTCAGTGTGGGTGAGCCAAAGTATGAAGTGGTGAAACAGAGAATCATGGACCAGGTTGTGAGAGGAAAGGGAGTGAATATAGAAAGGTAAGATTTTGATAAGCTGCTAGGCGTGGTACAAGAATGAAAGGACCGACTATGTACGCCCGCAACCGGCTGGAAACCTTGGCGGAAGAAATTTTGGGGATGATGATGTGGTATGGCGAACAAGAGATTGTTGAAAAAGTGTTTTAGAGACTGTCGACTCTGGTGGGAGTATGTAAAGTTCTGCGAAGGCAAGAGAAATGCAGAATGGGAAGGAGAGAGATGGACCTCGGAAAGATGTTTTGAAATTGTAAGAAGATACGGGAGTTTGAAGCGATCGAGAGAAATGAACGACGTAGGTGTATAGTTGGTAGGGAAAGGTAGCGAATGATAGGCTGTCACCACCTCCCTAGTATAGATCTGATAGAGACGCCCTGAAAGCTAACCCCTATGAAGTAATGGTGAAATTTCTGGAGGATTTTTATGGGTTTGGAGGTGATGAAAGACAGGTGAATGCAGGAGGTGTGGGTAATTTTGCTGGTCGTCAAGTTGGTGGAAATGTGAATGTAAGAGGGAACGATGGTTAAGTAACCAAGTCAAGGTATATTCAGGTCAAGGGCATTAGGATCGAGGTAACCAAGAAATCGTGGTGTGGAATAGGGATGTGACGTGTTTTCGTTGTGCGGAAATGGGTCTAATGACTTTCTGAATGTAAGATGGGAAACTGGTTCTTGTTTTAGTTCTGTGGCAAGTGGTCATTTGGCCATGAATGTACGGACCCCGCAAAGGCTGGGTTGCTAGGATGCGGGAGGTGTGGAATGATTGGGTCGTGAGTTGCCACAAGTGGAGTAGAGCCGAGGCAACGCAGTATGGTTGGAACTGTGGTATCGAGTGGCATTTTTCTAGGATGTGTGGGTCCCCGTGAAACTTGTAACGAAAGTGGACAATAGGGCATGTGGCTTTGGAATGTGCTGGAGTGGAGCCAACCAGGAGGGCATGGTCAGGTTAATCCTGGTGTGCTAGGTATTGGGTAATGGTGTTAGTGGCCCGGTTCAACCGGTTAGTGGTCAGGCTGTTGGAATAATAGGAATGTAAATGTGAGTGAGGCAGGGATGAACACGGTCAATAATCAGGTAAGGGTAATCAATCCGGGAAACGAGTTGCCTTGAGGGTTGCAGCTGGTGAACCCTCGGTCGGGATTTGGTTTGTCGACAGATAGGGGATTGTAAGTGTCGATGTGTTTTCGGTTGTTCCTTGAATGAATTGTATGGATATTAAGTTGTTATTGTGGAAGGTATTGGAGGTTCGTTGCTTATGATTGATACTGGGTTGGTATTTGGTTAGTGCTTGTTATGAATGTGAGCGTAATGATTAGGATGAAAATAAGGGAGATCAAGGAAGACGTAGGTAGACGGGGCTATTTAAAAGAGATTTAGTTAATGTCGTTGGTACCGGTGAAGTTAAAATTTAGAGAGAGCGTTAGATAGGAGGAATAGGCATGGAGGAGAGTGAGTTTTAATGTGATGATAGTAGAAACGTAGAAGTAGATGTGTTATTAGGATAAGTTTTTGAGTGCAAATGGGATAGTTATTCATCCTGACCGAAGGATGATAGAGAAGAAGGTGAATAAGGATGGAAAATGCCAGATGTATGTGAATGATTTAGGAATGTAGATGTGAAATTGTTGATAAAGGCGTAGAAGTGTTTGCTTTAGAGGATAGGTCCTTGAAGTACGGACGAAAGTAAGTAAGTGTGAAAGTAGGTGGAATACGAATGTGGGTGTGGATGAAAACTAGAATAGCATGTTTCTGGTGGATGTGATATGCGAGGTATTATGGGTGAAAAGGTGGCTTCATGGTCTTTGAGCGGATAATAGATTTGAATAGAGCCCGGGTTTGTATGCAGATAGGTGCCTGATGTAAAAAGAAGAGATGAGAGTACAGGGTTGGTGATGTAGTTGGTCCGTTTTTATTCCTGTTTTGTCTTAAGAATTCGAAGAGAGGAATGAAATGTTGTGTGTTTTGCTGGGTGTATATTGGAGAAAAGGATTTGGGTTGTATTGTAGTAAATGGTTGATAGGTCGAAATTGGCGGATTGTTTGAATGAAGTAAGGAACAAAAAGTTTTTACGATATGATGGAAAAGAGACAGCCGCGAGTCAGGGCCGATGAGGATTTTTGGGGATGCGAATTGCCGCTTTTCGCATCAGTGTTAGCGGAGACAACCCCATAACCAACGGCCCTCGTCAGCTTTTCCATTCCCGTACCGTGCAATGAGATTGAAGATGCAGTCGTGAAGAGTTAGAGCGGGATAGGTCGTAATTAGAACGAGAGTGAGAGTCCGCTGAATAGTCCGATTCGTGGCTAGTGCGAAAGCCTGATGGACCATTAGGTTTATGTAATTGATTATCGGTAGGTGAATGAAAAGACTGGAAAGATGAGGTTCGCGTAGTGTTGTGTAGGTTCAGATGCGGTAAGTAATGTATGGGATGACTAAAGTTTTTACTAAAAGGATCTAGTGCGAGGGTATATCAGAATGCCAGTGGAAGAGGATAGTAGGTGTGTGACTGCCTTTTTTCGACTGCAAAGCGGCATTACCAGTTTAGATGAGCTTTGGGTTAGCGAATGCTCCGGCAGCGTTCCAGAATCGGGGCGATGAAATGTGGTTATGCAATGATTTTCCGCAGAAGAATGTGGATGGTGTTTTATAGATATATATCTGTGATGATGAGATGCTTTCCCGAGCATAAAGTTAGTTGTAATGAGTGTTGAAAAGTTAGAGGAGGTTAGGTTATTATAAAGTGAAAGTCGAAAAGTGAGTGGTTTGCGGATGAGGTGAATTCTTGGGACACAAGGTGAGTTCGACTGGTTTAAAGAAAGCGGAAAAGTTTGTTGAAAAAGTTCGCCAGTTTCCGAAGCCGAGGAATGTTAGAGAGTTAAGAGGATTTTGGGTTGGTAGAGTTGGAAGGAAATTTTATGAAGATTGTTCGGGAGTGATGAAACCTTATGCTGAATGGACTGGAAAAGAAGAGTACGACGTGAATTGGAAATGATAGACGATGAAGGAAGCGTTGAAAAGTTGAAAGCTGAAGTCGCGAAGGGTGTAGAGCTGCCTGGCTATCCGAGTTAAGTGAGAATGCGAAACCTTTGGAAGTTTATACGGATGCAAGTGGATTGTATGGGGGTTTGTTTGATGCAAGAAAGTGATTGATGGGCATTGAAAGAAAACGAATGATGCGTGATGTTCGAAAAGCGTTTGTATGAACAGAGCGAAAGTATTCCACGATTGAAAGAGAGTTGGCTGCTTTGAGGGTTTTGTTTGAAGTCGTTGCGTCCGCTTTTGTATGGATTAAGTTTGTTGTGCGAACGGATCACCAACCTTTGGTGTATTTGCAGAGAATGAGGATAGTTGATAGTAGGCTTGCGAGAACTTTGGAGGATTTGAGTGATTTTGATTAGTGGTTGAGTATGTGCCGGGTGAAATGGGGGAAGAAATTGCTGGAGTTGACTGTCAAGAAGCCTGGTAGTTTGAGAAAATATAATGAAAAGGTAGTAAAGACCCGGTGGATTAATTTACCTAAGGGATTGATGAAGGGAAAAGAAAGTAGAGGAGGAGGTGATTCTATGTTCGAAAGTGTGTTGTATGGGTTACAGGATTTAGCTAGGTAGGTTGTCAAGGGAGGTGCCTGAGAGTATGGAAGAATTGCGGAGGGAAGTTATGACTTGAGGTGTTAAAAACCTGAGCAGATAGTGGATTGGAAGGTGAAATATTTTAGTGAAGAGTTAAAGGGCATGCTCGTAATGTAGGGTGCTTTTCCGGTGCAAGAGGTATGATTGTTGTGAGTAGTGTTTAAGATGTTGTATTGTGTGCATTTGGAGGGCGAGCGACGTTTGTATAGGAGTGAGGGTGTTAATGGTGCAAAAGTGGGTGAGCTTCATTTACAGTGTTTTTTTTTTTAAATGTATAAAATTAGCCTATATTTTTGTATGAAAGGAATATCTTTGGAAGTTGAATGGTCATTTTTGTTAGAGAGTGATGAGAATGGGAAAATGATTTGTCCAGGGGAACTCGAAGAGGTCATGTATGCGAGCATGGGATTTATGCAACGAATGGATAGTGAAAGTGCAAGGGTGAATGGGAGAGTATGTTTGTGGACTTGATTGATACTTGGGTGCTCATGTCCTTAGTGAATTGCGTCTGTGGTACGAGAGATTGAGAGAGTTAACGTGGCAGATAGAGAGGAAGAGTACGAATGTGAAGATCAAAGGGATTGGGTTCGGTGATTTTTGTCGCTTTGAAGAGGTTTTTGTTAAAGGTAAAATAGGAACGCTAGGGAAGTTGAACTAGGTTTGTTGTGCTGGAACGAGGAAAGCGAAATTGCCCGATTGGGGTTTTGTTTCCCCCCCCGGATTGATTTTGAGGGTGAACTAGTGGCCGTAGATGTAGGGAATGAAAGGTTGTTGCAGAAGTCGTGAGAATTGTTAGAATCAGAGGAGAATGTGTGCTGTGTGTTTGTTGGAATGGGAAGAGTTGGTCGTGGGATGAAGAATTGTTAGCGAAAGATCTCGAGTAAGCAAGAGACGCTTCCATGGTCGTGATTGAGAAAATGTATTGTTGTCGGGTAGGAAGTGTGCAGGTGGCGACATTGATAGAGAATTCTTAGGGTATGTCTGCGAAAAAAGTTTGTTGTACTAATGTGTGTATTATATCGAAAGTAAAGAGGATGAATTGTATGTACCGGTGTTTTCGTAGTTGGAACGGACAGGGTGGCGTTAGTGATCCACGTAGGTTGGTCAACATGGAAAGGTTAAATTGTGGGAAGTATGAAAGAAAGAGTGTTTAATCCTTGTGGTTAAGAGAGATAGTGAATGATGTTGCAACTACCTGTGAGGAATGTCAAGAAGGGAAAGTATCAGAGAATGTATGTGAAACCCCCTGTGTTACGAATGGATGTGAATGAACCTTTTGAGTTAGTAGTGATTGATTGCGTTTCGTTGCAAGTGACTGCAAGTGGGTATGTAGGAATGGGGTGATGGTGGATCACAACGTAGTTTGCGTTATGCTGTGCCGGTGAAGAAATAAGACTAGTGCATGTGGCTAGGGTGATAAGCGAATTTGTTGCCTTGATCGTGTGTATGTAACCGAAAGCGAATGTTGAGTGATAATGGACCGGAGTTTGTGGGCAGGCGTTTGAGCAAATGTTGATTGATTTGGGCATTGAACATGTGAGAACGACGCTGGATATGCGCGAGTTCGAATGGGCTTAGCAGAGAGAACGATTCGGACATTGAGTGAGATGTTACGCAATGAATGAAGTGAAAGGAGAGAAGGATTGGAATAATTGCGTTAGGAAGAGTGTACTGGAACTATAAAATGACTGTGCATAGAGCAACTGGTAATCTCCTTGTAATGCTATTGTGATTGAATTTGAGAAGTTTGGTGAACTAGCTTGGGTTACCTGAGAAGGTGAAGCGAACGTTTGGAGAAAGGTAGTTGAAGTTGCTATTTTTAAGGTAGGGGAAGGTTTTAAAGAAAGTAATTGAGAAAGGGTTCTGGTGGAATCGTGAGAAGATGAGAGAAGTTTGAGGGGCCCGTGTTGTGAAAAGGGTTGTCTAATGGGGTTAGTTATGTGTTGGAGGGTGAGGACGATGGTGGTACGAATAGTTTTCGGGCCATCAGTACAGTGAGTCCGTGAGTAAACCCCTTGGTTATTCTTAAGATTCATCCTGTAATACTGAAGTTTCTGGTGCAATGAAGTATGATTTGTAATGAGAGGGGATATAGTGGAATGATTGTCGGTTAAAGGGAAAGAGTTAGTGTTGGTGGAAGAAATACGGAAAAAGAAGCGCAAAAGAGGAATATCGGGTAATGTGAGTAGGTTCTTATTTAACGATGATAATGAGAATGATGAGTATTTTTCAGGGTTTTGGTGGGACAATGGGAATAACGAGCAGAGTTTGAGAAAAAGTACTTACACTGTATGCAAGTTTCCGTTGGATGAAGGTGAGAGTGTGTTAGCAGGATTGAGAAATATTAGAGATAGGAGTGTGCATATGGAAGTGGATGATTTGAGTAAATTTTGTGTGGAATTGGATGAAGTAGTGAATGTTATAAAGGCGAATGCCAGGATGAGAGAGATCGAGAAAGAGATTGCAGAAATGTCGGAGCGATTACCTAGGAAAGGAAGTGTGAGTGAAGTAGTGGACGTAAGTGATGAAAGAGAGGAAGGTGCTGAAAGTAAACAAACCCAGTGAACAAGTGATGGAATATGAGAAACCGTTTACTAGGAGTATAGTTGTTGTAAAAGAGTATGATTGGGTGATGACAACGGCGTTATAAGTGAGGAGTGATTGTTGGGTTTAGAAAAACATAACCAATACGTAGCATTGTGGGGGTTTAGTTTTTTGGATTTTTTTTTATTATGTCTCATAATTGTTTCTCTTTTTTTTCTTAGGGTTGGTTGCATTGAAAGAGGAGAAAAAGATGAAAGGGACAGTAGGAATGAACTTCACCAACAAGGAGAGTTCCTCGGACAATTCAGTGAAAAAGTGGGGGAATTTAAAAAGAGAAAAAGTGTGGTATTGTCCCCTAATATTTTAAATTTCATTTAGTTATAGTTATATAAAGTTCTTTTCGTTTTTTCAGTAAATTTATGTTTGATTTGAATTAATTTAAATTACGATTGGATTGAATTACATTCATTTATTAAAGGATAATATCGGGAAAGTGGACCGTGATTATTAGGGTTTTGATCGCTAGTGGTTCCAGGGAACCCTTCTCTTTTTTTTCATTCGCTAGTGGATGCGACTTTCATTTCTTTTCTGGAAGGGTATAGGGTAATTATTTCGTTTTTTAGTTTTATGATTAAAATGGTGGTTATTATTTTTATATTGCAATTATTAGTAGAAGATTGTTTTTTATTGCAGTATTGGTTGAATCCTTTCTGGTTTTTCACGGTGACAGTTGATGGTTTTCATTTGTGGTATTTTGAGGAAGAGGAATGGTTGGACTGTTGAAGATCTGGATGTGTATTTGTGGAACTTTTTCATTTTCTGGTAGATGTGGGATCTTTCGTTAATGTTCTTTGGTAAGGGTACTTATGGTTTGTTGTATTATTATTATTATGGGTAACATACTAACGTAGTCGATTTTGTTTTCTAGGATTTCGGTATTGGTCCGATTTATTGGTATGGTTATGGTATTGTCAAGGTGAAGGTACTATGGCTTGGAATTTGGAATAGCAGAGGAAAAGGGGAAAAAAACTGGCTTCTACCATTTGACGGCCAGGTAGTCATTAATTTTGTTGATTTTGTTATTTTTTTATCATAATTATTTTATTATTATTTGACTGATTTAGCTTAAAGATTTTCATTATTATTTGATTGTTTAAAAATTTTTGTTTGAGTTCATTTTCCTAAAGTTTACTTAATTGTTTGGAATTTTACCGATTTTGTTTAAGCATTATTCTTATTATTATTCAACTTATTTCATGATTTTTTTCCTTTATATATTGTTATGTTGGGATGTCTTTTTTTTGTCTCTTTCCAGTTTTTTTCTGTGGCTTAAACTTCGGTGCAGCAGTGATTTGAATTTCGGATTGGTTTGGATTGTGATTTGATTGGGAAACGGAAAAGGAACAGGATTAAAAGAACTGTTTAATTAATTTAAAAAAAAAAAATTTGAACTTGAAAAAAAACTTAATTAGAAACGAACTAAACAAAATTGGACTTAGAGAAATTAAAATTGGAAAATTGGAAATTATAAAACTTAACGTGAAAATTGAGATTAGATTAGAAAAGACAACTAAAAGACAAATTGAAAGAGACAAACTGAAAAGAAAACAAGTGAATAGTGGAAAACATTTTGAAAATATTTTGAAAAACTACGAAAAACATATTGAAAACTACGGAAAACTTTTTGAAAAATTAGAAAAACATTTTATATATAAAAGAGAAACCTTTGAAAATTTAAAAAATAAACATAACTAAAGAGTGCAGTAAAGTGCAAACTACTGAACTAAACTATTAAAACTATTAAAACAAAACTATTTACTTAACTTGACTATTTCGTAAATTTAATATTTTTTTGCTTTAAGATTGAATTTATTGGTTAATATATATTAAGTAATATTTCTATTTCTATTTTTCCTCTATTATATTTATATTTATTATATTTATTAAATGGTAATTTTGTAATTTTAGGGTGAAATTATTTCCAATAACAGTGGGTATTGGATGGTATGGTAAAGTAGAGTAGTTTGGTATATGGTAGCGGTATTGGGATATATTAATTGTTTAAGTGGTATCAGGATATGGTGTATAAATTATTGGATATAAGGAGGTATAAATAATATTTATAAGTTCGGTGTTATTTTATTTATAATATTTTATTTATAATAAATTTAAGGTGTATGGTGTTTTTTGTTTTTCCCTTCATTTGCCCTGACAGATAGCCTCACGACAACTTTTCAAATTGTAGATTTTAGCCAGTCACTTAAATCTGCTACATCCTCCTGCATCTCTTCCTCCTCCTTCTCCTCCTCCTTCTCCTCCTCCTCCTCCTCCGTCCTCTCCCTTTCCTGATCCTCGTCCTTATCCTCCTCTCCTCCTCCTTCTTCTCAGCCAAAGCAACCAAATAACGACCGGCTCGACTCCACCCCGTCCAACGGTCATCCGTCATCCTTGCTCCACTCCACTCCGGCTCAGGTTCTTACCTCCAGCTCCACCCGGGCTACCTTACGACACATGCAATGTTCCGAACTGCCGATGCACCCGCTCAACAATCTGGAAATCCTGTTCAGACTCCATCCCAAGCTCCTATAGACAACTCGAGCAAGAGGTGGCATATTCGATGGCCGGCGCGCTATTGAGGTATCGTGCCTTTAGCACTGCAGGGGAGTACCTGTGGTGACGAAGTCAGGTTAAGTCCAAATACCGCGCAAATATAAAATTGCAAAACATAATATGTGACCGCACTTTCATTTTCTCACCATGGCAAATTCAAAATTATAATACTACTAACGTGCCTCTAGCATTTTCATTCTAGCGACATTTTTTCTTTCTTTACGATAACGCTGTTCATGACGCTCAACCAGCGTATTAGGCTTCAATAAAGCAAGTTTATTGCTTTCATAACGTGGTAAGTGCCATTGGTGATAATATGAAATTATTTTGTCAATATATGGTAAATATACCTATCGTTATCAAGTAGGTCCACTAGGAAGGCCCAGCAGTGAAAGTGATTATACCGTGTCAATTTTTATATTATATTTTACCATCCATATTAGCTAGTTTATTCTCACGGTAGCAGGCCTTGGATCAGACATAAACCAAGGCCTATTTCTTTCTCAGGGGCATTCCTAGTAACGAACCTACGCCCAAATTTCCTTTTGTATATAACAACTTGAAACACGTACTGTTTCTGTTTCTCGTTTTTTGTAAGTAACTTATTAAAACTTCCATAAGCTTGACCTATCCATTACATTGCTGTAATTAGACATATAATTATATTTTTTTAATTATTACCTCAGGACACATGGGGTCTTCAGCTTCAGCCTGCTTAACTTTCAACACCTTAATTCACCTCAAATATATACTCCTAACTGCTCTCTGTTTATAACCTGGTTGTACACCCTATACATACAGCTAAGAAGTTTTCTGAAAGCAACTAAACATTCAGAATCTCAATATTATATTATATATATATATATATATATACACCCATATATAAATATATATATAATCCTTCAACTGTGCTCTAATATATATCCCCATATAATATAATATATAAATAATAATAACAGAAATATATATTAATAATTATAATATATATGATATATATATATATATATATATATATATATATATATTACAACTTTTGCCCTAATAATTTAATCTCTCTCACCCATATATTATTATATATTATATATATGATGATATATGATATATATATTAATATATTTATATAGAACTAATAAATATATAAATTAAAACTATATATAGTTATATATATTAATATCACTCCCTCTACTACTAGTACTGGCTAGGCAGGAGGGTGCAGGGGGGGCACTTGCCCCCCCCCTTAAATCTTGGCGAATAAAAAAATAAGAAACCTTATATGCTTGCCAGACGACGTTTTAAGGGTTTAGTAGTATAAAACTGAAAAAAATACATCAATCGATAGATACTGAAGGAGTATTACTAATTACTAACGTCATTATATTCTTTTTTCTAAGGTTTAACTGTGTTCGTTTCAATTGGCTAAAAGTAACTAACTTTTGCTTTTTATACACAACTGGATTCTTCTGATATATTCCGCTAGAATTTCAGTATCGAGACGCATTTGGCGACTGCCACACTGTTAAACTAATCTCGGAAGGCGTACCGTTTGACATTCAGCTGCAGACAACACCTTAAAAAACAATTGCGAAAATAAAAATATACAGCAATTTGGAGACCATAATTTTATCTATAAAATATATAATATAATAATATAATTTATGATAATATATTATATTATAATTATATTATATAATATATATATATAATATATTATATATAATATATATATATATATAATATAATATCAGCACTCAACCTTGCCCCCCTAATGAAAATCCTGCCTTACGCCCATGATATATATTGGCACTGCCGAAAGCATCATGCATGTAACGAAAAAACTATAACAGCTTACAGGAAAGTAAATACACATTTTCTGATTTCAGCAAGCAATTTCATCGATGAAACTTACAAAAAAAATATTTTATCTAATGATAATTAATACACCTTAAATATTAGTATAAAATCTTAGGGCGGCAGCGTAACGATTCTCATTAACTTCCTTCTGCACGTAAGTAGGCAAGAGCAAGAGTTACCAATTTTTCTTTTTTATATTATTATCTCTGGGAGTAAAATGTTAATTTAATCTTTTATTTCCTTTTTAGGGTTCGAGCCCGACGGAGGACAGCGAAGGTGGACGAAGCCCCCCCCGGATCCCCGCTGTGGGCCCGAGAAACCGCCGACTCTGTCCTCTTTTGAACTTACCTTGGGACATCTTTTTAGTTAAATAAAAATCAGCCATTCCTGCAACTTTGACGTGTCAAACCTCGAGCGATTGGAGCCTCCATCGTTCTTTCTTAAAATAGATCATTTATCATACCAGATTTTCCAAATTTTAACAATTTTAAAAATTTTTCAAAGCGTTATTTTTTTTTTAATCTTCATTATAAAGATGTCCTATTAATAAAATTTATTTATTTTCCTGTGTAACTGTTATAGTTTTTTTGTTACATGAATGTTCCTTTCGGGAGGCTGACCATATGTATATCTAAGATAATTATATATATATATATCATATATATATATAAATTATATATATATATTAATATATATAATGATATATATATATATAGTATATAATATATATATATATATATATATATAAATATATATATATTATATATCAATAAATATATAATATATAGATATATATCGCTGTATATGCACTTGCCCCTCCCTAAATCTTGACGAAATAAAAAAATAAACCTTATATGTTTGCCCAGACGGCGTTTTTTACAAGGGTTAGGTATTACCAAAAAAATCTGCATAAAGACACAAAAATCGATAGATGATTACGTAGTAAATTACTAACGTATTAATAAAATTACATTTTTTCTAAATCCAGTTTTAAGGCGTTTTCGATTTTGTCATTTTAACGAAATTTAGGCAAATGCTAAAGTTGCGTTCCATTGTCAATTTTAGCACAAAATTAGTAAAATGCTAACGAAACGTTAGTAATTTTCCTAAATTCTTGTAAGGTTCTCTTCTCCGGTGGCTACCGAATTTTAGCGAAAATGCTAACCTAAAAAATGTACATAAATAGATTGCGGCGTAGTAGTTCGTTGATTTGATGAATGTTACATTCATGAAATTTAGTAATGATATATTTCTTCCAAATGATAAACTCCAATCCACAATACGTTATTTGTAATAAAAACCATTGTTATTTTTTTTATTTTTTTTATTCAAGAACAACGTGCTCCCATTGAGAACAGCTGACAAATTTTTGTCAAACAATCGCTCGAGTATGCCCGAAATCGGCTATAAACTGGATTAGCATTTCTATCCAGCGTTAGCACAACATGCAATAAACGAAACGGCTTTAAATCGCGTTTTCGTTTCGTATGGCTGGCAGTCAACATTGTGGAAGTCAACTAGCTTGTGCTTCTACGCCAGAATCAGCTTCTTGTTGGACAGTATTCTTCGCTAGAACTCACGTAATCTGGCATCATCCGAATTGGAAAACGCTCACTTCAAACTTGTATTTTTCCTACAACAGATTAGGAATGGCCGATATATAAACAAAAAATATCGATATAATTCCGATATATCGATATTTAAAAAATCAAATGCTCTCGATGGATGGTCAAAAAATATCGATATTATCGGACTTAAAAATATATCGGCTATATATATAGTATCTATAATATATATATAATAATATAATATAGATATATATATAATAATATATATATATAATACTATAGTTATATATATATATATATAATATATATATATATATATATATATATATATATATATAATTAATATTATATATTATTATATGTAGTAATACTATATATAATATATATAAATAGTATATAAGATAATAAATATATATATATGATATATTATATATAAATAGTATAATATATATAATATTATATATATATATATATATATATATATATATAAATATAATATATAATATATATATATATATATTATATATATATATAATTAGTGATGGACAATGACATCCGCATCCGCATTTGCGGAACATCCGCACCGTAAATCTGAATCTGCACCGCACCGCATCCTCACTTAACGGTCACATCCGCATCCGCACTCTTTTGAAAAATAGGAGGGTTTTCTACATTTATTTTGATTTAACTGCATATAAACATAGAATATTATTTGCAGAAATTCAATCATGGGAGTTTATGGGAAAATTGTAATTTTGAATTTCGATTTCTGTTTATGGCCCTTTATATATAATAGTATATAATATATATATATAATATATATATATATATATGATATATCATATAATATATATATAATATATATAATATATATATATATATGATATATATATATATAATATATCTATATATTATATCCAACACCTATATTTATATAATATCATATAGGACATTCAGTCATTGTCATCACTAATTATAATTATATATACTATATATATATATATATAATATATATATATTATATATATATATATATTATATATATACATAATATATATATATATAATATTATCATATATATATATAATAGAAAAATATATATATATATATAATATAAGATATATTACTATATATTAATAGTATATAATGTTATATTTGATTAAAAGAAAAACAACCACAAAAATAATAACTATAATAAAATAAAAAGGAAAATTAGGATTAAAGAAAATTCAATTCACTGTGGTGAGGCATACACTATGTTAGCAAAATTTTACCCATAATATGTCAAGAGTAAGAAAAGCAAAATCGATTGCACAGAAAAAATTGATGACAAAGGCAGAATACAAGGTGGGGCAAAATATAAGGGCTTGCAAATAGAATAAAGGCTACAGAAAGCCGCAATATTAAGAAAAACTAGTAATTAGGAGATACTGCAAGCAATATAAGCTATTGCAGAAACTCAACGCAGGCTGTGAAACAACAAAACTGTCAACTTGCTAAAGTATACGAATGAAACAATAAAAGCAAAGTACAGAAGTTTGAACTCTCAATCAACATTAGGAAGAAATTGAAGAAACACTTAGTACCATCTATCCATTCAAGAACTTATTAATTTCACAAAGAAGAAAAAGAAACAATTGAGGTGGAATTATAAGCAATTGATTAATACTTCAAGCTGAATCCTAAAAGCAAAATTATTTAAGAAGCCAAAGCCAGGGTTTTACAAGGAAGAAAATTTTGAGGTGAAATCCTAACAATTAATAAAGAAGCTATAGAAGAAACCTGAGAACAACTAAGAAACTCTTTTTCAATATTAGAGCAATCTTCAAGCAACTTTATTGATAAAGCAACAGTCCTACAATTTGAGTAATATCTAATCCACCCACCCTAATCTCAGCCCATTCTGAAATCCAAAAAACATCAGTTAATTTAGAAGGTATAGTTATATTTATAGGTATTTTAATATAGTTGGTGTGAATGTGTATTAATATAAATAAGTAACATCTATGAGTTTTTCAAAACAAAAGCTAATAAGGACAAAAATAAATAAAAAGTCCAAAATCAATATTTTTTATCTATTCCAAAGAATTTATGAATACATTTTTTTAACAGGGATAACAATTTCTATGCATTTTTTATGTTATAATATGCTAATAATTATATCCTTCCTCAGCAATTTAAGTATTGGACTTTTATATATTTTATTTGTTATAATTTTTTATTTTTAGGGACCTGTTCCGTCATTTCGCGAATATGTAAAAATAAAGAAGAAATGTCGAATAGAGTACTTTCATCACCTGACACACACTTCTTCTCTAATTGGAACTTGGAATACGAACTATATGCTGATCATCGAGAATAGTGAGGAAGGAATCGTGCATCCACACACACACACTAGAGTAGCAAAACTAAAAAGTCAACTTAAAGAGAAAGATACATGAGTAGAAACTTTCATATACAATATAAAATTTCACAATGTATATAAATTGTGTTGAAAAATAACATCCTTCCTTTATGAGTGAATGAAATTAGGGTATTTTAGTTTAATAATTTTTTTTTTTATTTTTTTTTTATTTAGTTTTAATAATGAATAATAACAAAATAAAAAAAAATGAGCGATATCGAACAAATAGAAGGTATCGACAATCAAGATGAAATAGAAACAACTACTAAAGGAGGTTTTAAGGTTCCTTCAGGAAAATTAGCAGCGGTTACCTTTAAAATAATAACAAATTAATAGGTAAATTCATGGTCTTTTCTTTCCTAAAGCAACTTGAGATTGTAAGTATGAAATAAGCTGATGAAATTAACATTAGATTCGAAAAAGTTGATCTTTAAAAAACACTTGTACGCGAATTAATTACAGAGCTGTAGAGGCGATAAAATACAGCAAGGCTGACATCAAAATAAAGCCATATTAGCTGAACAGGACAGAGTTCGAAGCTATATTCTTTCCAGGAGCTCAGGATTATCAAACCACTATGATAGTGCTAGTATATATCGAGTATGAGTAAGTAAATCTAAGTGCAAAAATCAATAGCACAATCATTGTTGCGCGAGATTGAAAAAAAGTAAATAAAAATTCAACAACAGTGACCAATACTTGCGAAAAGAAAAGGGCAAACAAGAAAGCTTTGATTTGGTTACCGAATCATAGTAGTCCATATCAATAAATCGTAGGCAGCAGAGATATATAAAAATTGAACAAAAATTAGAAAGTCAATTATTTCATATCTAGCGATCACTTCTGTAGTAAGAAATGGAACACACACAAAAATGTAAATTTAAGTCACAAACTGAAATAAAATAAATAATCAGGAGTCTAAATTAGTAGAAATTTTTAAAAGACAAAAGTTACGCAAGTGAGTAGGCCTAATTTTATAATGCCTCCTTCCAACATGTGAGGCCTGAACATTTTAAATGGAAAAGGGATCCAACTAAATTTAAAGATTTTGCTATTTTTTTAAAACCAATAAGAAGGAAAATGTGAGAATGCAAGATGAACAAACTTTCCTAAAAATTTAATCAACGTATACAGAGGTAAAGCAGAAAACATAGGTACAGAAGTTGATCGCATGTGAGATGAAAAAAATGTAAGTTTATATAAAAAGGCAGTAGAAAAGCTAGAGAAACAGTATGGAAATTAACAAGTTATTGCAAATACATATTTGAAAAAGTTAGAAAACTGGAATGAAATTAAGAATGAAGTTACTAAATCACTACTGCATATTTTTAAATGCCTATTAAATAACTAGCAGACACTGACACAAACTTTGAATGAAAACCGACTTGAGCATTATTTATTGAAGCGTCAAGAAAAGTCTCTACAGAACAACGTGATAAGTGGAAGAAATAAAGTTGATAATATGTATGAAGAAAATAAAAGGTAAAATTTTAGTACATTTACAAATTTGTTATGAAAATAATAAGAATTAATGAACACACCCTTGTTCGGAGAACTTGGCATTGGTACAAAACCCAACAAAACCAAATTACAAAGTGAAAAAGGTAAATCACTTTAAAACAACAGAAAATAAAAATAAAATAAAATAAAATAAATAATGAATGGTGGATTATAACAATAATAACCAATAATAATATAATTGGAATAAGAATAATGACAATCCCTATTCCTTTCCCCACTTCACAAACAAGTATTAGTAATGATAATAATAAAATCGCGAAATTTATGTAAAAAAGGAATCAATTCAGAATAGATCTCTTTAAAAGTAAGAATCCTAAAAAACAAGCCAAGGATGAAATAACAAGTTCATTTAAAGACAATAAATTTTTAGGTGTCTCAGATCAGAATCATTTTAGTAAAGTAATTGTAAAAACCAGAAAAGATGTAAGAATGTAGATATTAAGGCACACAATTGTAACTATTCTGGCATAGAGAAATAAATAGTGCCAAAGAGCAAGATGGTTCAAATATCTCACCAGCAGCAATAACTTTCCACGTGAATCTTAGAACAAAAAAGATAAGAAAGTAGAGTTCAAAAGAACCAGGAAAGAATGAAGCAAAAACCTTCAGACAAACAGGTAGTAACGAAAAAGCTATTTTTATCCTGCAAGTAGGCAGGGTAAAAAGCTTAAAGTAAAGATAAAAAAATTAAGACATACATGGGTCTAGATACATATTCATCAGCATGTTTTATGGATCTAAATTTAGCTGCAGAACTAGGTATG